>PVJA010030636.1:0-12006 GCA_004027025.1 Myocastor coypus
TGAGCAATCCTGCCTGGCCCAAGCAGGCGCTTTAGACCACCGAGCCATCACTTCTCGGCCTTTTGGCTAAGATCAAGTGTAGACCACTGAACGGGGCTGGGGAGATAGCTCCGAGGCACAAGTGCCTGCTGGGCAAGTGCAAGGTCGTGAGTTTGAACCCTGGTCCCCCCCCCCAAAAAAAAAAGTGTAGACCACTGAGCCATCCTGTCGGGCACCAGGGGGTAACTTTTTAAAAGTTGCAGTGTAATAACTTGTACGTACTTAAAGTGTACAATGAAGGTAAGGAACAGGCTTTCCACTCCTATATCCTTGCATTTCTGGCTTAATGTGTGCTTTAGCATGTAGTTCACTGTGACGTATATGCAACAGAGAAACCCCTGCTCAGTCATGACTCCCTCACACCATTCTCTTTTGGGATTTATGTGGTAGGAGAATGCTTGTGTCCTGGAAAGCTCTGGGGCCTGGATGTTGCTGCTTGTATTCCTATGGTGTGTTTAGCAAGCCCCTGTTCTGGGAGCTCCTTAAGTCAGTGGGAAAGCCACTGGCTGGCTGGTGTTGGGCTCGGTTTCTGGTGGGGCCAAGTGACAGGCAGTCGCGGTGCCTGTGCCTGTGCTAGTGATGTTCTCCTTACCACCTCACTGACACTTCTAGAAGCGCTGTCCTCTCAGCTATGGTTTGGTGACACGGGGTGGACAGTGTATAGGAAAGCCAGGGGAAAGCAGGATGTGTCGTCCTAGTTTGCAAAGTAATGCATTCCTTACTGGCATCACCAGGAGTGATGTGTTAACTTCTTTTTTATTAGCTTTATGAGCTTGGGGGCTTGGTGCATTTGCTATTTTCCAGCTGCTTGTAGTTTCCTGGGGCTCAGGTTTCTCATCTTGCCAGTGGGAGCTTTTGACTTGGCCTCATTTCTTCATCTGTTTTGTGCTGTTTTGACATTAGCACAGATTGGGCAGTCTATAACAGACAGAAACTCACTGACTCACAGCGCTGGTGTCTGCCGAGATCTCTCCTGCTTCACTGTTCTTGGTGCGAGGTGGGCAGAAAGCAGAAGAGCAGACAGCGCTCGAAGGCAGTGCCCACGTCCTGTCCTACTTCACGAGGCTGCAGCCCTCATGGCCCAGCGGTCTCAGAGGCCACCCCCTGCACCTTTATGGTTGCCGTGCAGAAGGACACCTTCGGAGGCAGCACCTCAGTGTTCCACAGCACTCCCTCCAGCTGCAGGGCAGGACAGACTGTCTCTCCTCCAAGGAACCCTGGTGCTTTGCAGCAGCTGCCAGGGGCCGAGCAAGTTTGACTCACTGTAGATGAGCTGGGTGGTGTTAGAGAGGAGTCAGATGCCAGCACCTGTTCCCTGCTTTGTGGAGGATCCAGGGTAGGCACCCTGGTGGTGCTCTCAGTATAGGTGCCCAGTAGCTGCTCAGGTGCGCAGCTTTGAGGCTGGGTGAGAAGGTGGGAGAGAAGGGAAGTACTGAGAGCCCGAGGGGAGAGGAGCGAGCAGAGCTTGGTGCCCAGATGTGATGAGAACCTAGCAAATACACAGCTCTAATTTACCTTCACTTTTGTGGACAGAGCCCCCAGGGATGAGCCTTGAGGGGCACGTGACCTTGAGCACCTTCAGCCAGTCCTCACTCAGGGCCACCGTCTGTCCCTCACACATGCACCATCAGAATGGAGCATGAGCTCAGGCTGGCAATTGCAGGAGGGCTCTGCTGATTTTCAGAAAAAGTGAGACCTCTTAGGACATGGTTGACATTTTGCTTTAGTGCCATGCCATTTCTAAGATGCTGCTTTTTTCTTAAGGGGAGAAGTTAATGTGTATGAGTTTCAAAATATTAGGCTAAAATGAATTTGAGAAAATTTAAGTTTATCCTTATGCAATTATTGTATATAACAGTCTTAATTCTCTAGAGTTGAAAAATTGGCTTCGGGCCGGGAGGTGTAGCTTAGCAGTAGAGTGCTTATCTGGCGCTTCCAAGGTGCAGGGTTTAGTCCCCAGCCACACACACATACACACAAAACTGCTCTTGGGTAGGTGTGAAAAAAAGCACTTGGAGATAATCTCCCATTTACTTACAACTACTTGGTCCTGCTGCCTCAGAGGTGCCCCGTGGAAGCCGGTCTGCCTCTGAATTGCCCACGCATGTGTTCCCAAATTAATGTCTTATTGTTTTCTTACACAGCTGCACATGATGACTTTTACATGTGACTCACTTATTGATCTATTACTCATCAATTCTCTTCACATTAGGCATTCTTCCTCATTTATACTGTTGGAAGTCCTGTATGTGTTATAATAACATTTTATTTCTTAGATGTAATTAAGATCAATTTCCACATGGTAAGTGGGTATTTAAAAATGGTTTTCAAACCTTGTTTATTCTGGAAGCTAAGCATGCCAAAATATTTCTACCCTTAGATCTCTAGTGTCTGCTGGATTTTTATCAAGAAAGAGATCATAGTTTGAAGTCGCTTCTGCTGCTGAACTAGATGAGATGCGATGATCCGGTAGGGAGACTGTGCGCTGGGGCAGCAACAAGCCTGGCTGCTGAAGGATGAACGGGGAGGAGGAATTCTTTGATGCCGTCACAGGTGAGTTGAAAGAGATGATGACCCAGAGACGGAAAGTGTGTGGGAGTTGGCAGGATCCAGAGGGTGGGCTTGGCCTTGGAGAGGTGGCCTGGTTCAGCAGAGCAAGGCCAGAGAGGCTGAGTTATGTCAGGCCGACACCAGCTTTGTAGGAAGAGTGTGTGTCCTTTGTCAAATGCAGGAGCCTTGGCGTGGGGTCTTGGAAGAGAGCGTGATGCGGCAACAGAGTTTAAAGTTTCTGGAAGAGGCTCCTGGGGGAGTGTTACTTGGATCCGAATAAAGTGGCCAGTGTTCCTATGTCACTTATGATCAGAATTACTGGTTCTACCAGGTGTGGTGGCATATGCTTGTAATCCCAGCACTCGGAAGGCTGAAGCAAGAGAATCTACTTGAGCTCGCAGCTAGCCCTGATTGCACAACCAGACTCAAAAATGAACCCCAAGAGTCATCGTCTTCTGAGTGCGTCTTGGATTTCACTCCTCACAGCATACCACAGGACAGCTTGGCTTGCCTTCGCAGTGCTCCTGCTGCCTTAAAGTTCAGCTGCTCTTCCCTTTTGGGAAGACATTTAAGTGGAGAGCAGATCGCACGTGCCTGGTAGAAGGTGCGGCTCACACGTGTGGGTGTGGGCCGAGGAGGTGGAGCTGGCATGTGTGCTTGGAACTGCCTGGCACTCCTGTCCATGACAGGGCAGGGCTGCTGCAGCGACGGCCTAGCTCCACGTTGCAAACCCACCTGTTTCTCACGTTCTTTCCCTCCTCTTCTGTCTCTTAGAATCGGGTTTTGGAGTATCATTTTGGTAATCATTTCTATGAAATGGCTCAAATGTCCATTGCTGCTGGGTGTGGTGGCGCATACCTGTAATCCCAGCACTCGGGAGGCTGAGGCAGGAGGATCGGTGCAGGTTCGAGACCAGCCTGGGCTACAAAAGTGAGCTCAAGACCAGCCTGAACTGCACAGCGAGACCCTGTCTCAAAAAGGCAAAAAAAAAAAAAAAAAAAAAAAAAAAAATGTCCATTGCCAGTAAAGGAACTTCAGAGGCTTCTTGGACTATTTCCTTGTCCTTAGGTGTAGAAGGGTCACTTATGAACTCTGAAATATTACTGTGGGCCAGGTTTGCCGGCAATGATCTTGTGATCTTGGTTTTTGTTTTTGAGGCAGGGGTTCACTGTGTAGTTCAGGCTGACCTTGAAATTATTACACCTTCCTGCATCGGCCTCCAGAGCTCTGGGATTATAGGTGTGCACCATCAGGCCTGGCTCCTGGCCATGATCTTGAGATCATCTGTAGCTGCTGCCCGCCTTTCTCGTCCCAGCTGGGACCCAGGCCTATACTGGAGTTCTGTTCCTCTGCCCTGCTAGAGTGCCTAGTTCCCAGGGTCACAAACTGTGCTCCTGAATGTCCCTGTCGGCACAGGCTGGTTATTGCCTTACTCTTATCTAAAACCCAGAGAAAAGAGACGCTGAGTTCTCCATCTTCTCAGGTGAAATTGTGTTCGTTTTCTTATTATTTTGTGCCTGAATTCCTCTACCGATTGTGTGTTTTGTGGATGTGCTCTTGGAAGACATGCTTGCTATTGAACCTGCAGTCCACCTGGGTTGAATTCTCTGAGTGGAAGAATCAGCAGGCATTCATATGTAGGGGGACGTGTCCCTCACCTGGAGCCTATACATGTCCTGGAGAGGTGGGCTTCCATGTTCCTCCCCAGCCAGGAGTCTCATAGGACTCTCCCTGTTGTCGGGGGACTGATGTAACTGGTCTCTTGAATAAGCCCATCTTGATTTCCTTAAAAGATCTTCAGCTTGGTGATGTTTGGGTGAGCACCACTGTTCCAGGAGCCATAGTGGTGTGGAGGTGTTGCCCTTGCATGGCCGTGCTTTCTGGTGTCCCGTGGCACCAAGGTGGGGCAGGACCTCTGTGGCAGGGGATTACTCCAGATGTGTCACTTAAAAACTACGCAGGGCTTTATGTAGTCAGCTTGCACAATCAGTCTTGGAGGATTTTTACCTTTGCCAGATCCAGTGGAAATGACCATGTTGCTTGTTTTGTGCAGGCTTTGATTCTGATAACTCTTCTGGGGAATTTTCAGAGGCCAATCAGAAGATTACAGGAATGATTGAGTTAGACACCAACAAAAGGAATGGGAAAAGTGGGGAGAGGTCCTCTCAAGAGAATGGGATTCAGAAGCACAGGTATGATGCCTCAGCACAGTTCTGCTTTATTTTATTTATTTATTTTCTTGTTTCAGAACTTTTGTTTATTTATTTATTTTTATGGCCAGCTCAGCCTGCCCTGAGGGCAGGGGGCAGGGCTGGTGCAGCATGTGGTGCCGGGGATGGAACCACGGTCCCTGCAGCTGCCTAAGCTTTCCTCAGCAGGTGCGTTAGACCACTGAGCCATCCTGCCGGGCCCCTCAACATAGTTTTAGAATTTTCTAAAATGCATGCATAATCATTCCTGTAACTCACTGCTCAGTCCCCTCAGCTCTTGAGTGTCCAGTGGGGACAGCGCCCTCACCCCTTGAGTGAGGGCAATCTCTTCCTCTATTTAGTCTTGGAAATCAGTAGAAAGTAGAATTTTGCCTAGTGGTTCCCCATCCGTGGAGTGCCTTTGGTGAGCTGGAAGTCTGGGGTTGCATCTTACTTAAATGTCTTCTCTTTTTCTTTTCTTTTCTCTTCACTTCTCTTCTCTTCTCTTTTCTTTCTTCCTTTCTTTCTTCCTTTCTTTCTTTCTTTCTTTCTTTCTTTCTTTCTTTCTTTCTTTCTTTCAGATTAATTCCTGGGTTGATGCTTGTTAATTGCATGTGGCAAGTAGCTTTATTTCTAGTATTTAGAAGTTTTAGAAGACGGCTTCTCATTCTAGGTGCAGCTGGCTTTTAGGTTTTGAGTCCTTTGCAAGATCCTCCTTCTTCAATCAACTGGGGGTGAGAAGCTGCTGCCTGTTTGGCCCAGGCCCTGGTTCTTTGGCATTGGCCTATAGTATTTTTTATGACCCTTAGGCAAACTCAATCTTAGCATGCCAGGAAGAATAATTGTACCATAATTATAATTATAGTACCTTGAGTGAAGTAGTACTGTCACCAGTAACAACAGCATCAAACATACCTTAGAAAATGACAAACCGTGGTAAGTACTAATGTGCATCTTTAACCCTGTGAAATAGATTTGTGGTTACACAACAAAATCTAAATAAATCAGAAAATTATATACAGTAAGCATGCCTTCAGTATGGTGATTTCACCCTTGGGGGGAGTTGTTTTCTTCTTTTCCCCTAGATAGGGTCTCCCCGTGTAGTGTAGGCTGGCCGCAAACGCACAGCAGTCTCCTGCCCCAGCCTTTCAAATGCTGGGATTACAGGTGCACACCACCCTATCCCATGAGGGGAAGGTTTTAAAGGGGCTGGGAGAAAGTAGGGCACTAGAAGAGAAAGAGCTCAGAAGCAGGGCTGGCGACAGGGGAGGCTGTGCAGACTTTGGGAACCAGTGCAGGAGACGGGAGGCAAGAACAGGAACAGAACAACCGAAGACTAGAAACAATGCTCACACACATAAAGAACAACAAATAAGACAAAAGAAAACAAAACCATGGGAAGAACCTCAGCTGGGGAGATCGCTTGGTGGTCTAAGCACCTGCTTGGCAAATGCAAGGACCCTCGTTGGATCCCTGGTACTGCATACCCTGCTGGCAGCTGAAACTGGGTGTGGTGGTGCACACCTATAATCCCAGCACTGGAGAAGCTGAGACAGGAAGATCACTATGAGTCAGAGCTGCGTAGCAAGACCCTGTGCCAAATAAATAAATAAATAAATGATTTAAAAGTAAAAATAACCTGGTAGACATGAGGTCATGAGTCCGATTTCCAGTGCAAAAAAGAACAAAAAAAACTGTTTAAATGTTCCCTTCAAGGGCCAGTGAGATACCTCAGCAGTCTAAAGCACCTACCTAGGCAAGCTTAGGTAACCGTAGGGACCACAGTTTGATCCCTGGCACCACATGCTGCGCCAACCCCATTCCCCGGTTAGTCTAAGCCAGCTTTTTTTTTTTTGGTGGGACCAGGGTTCGAACTCACGACCTTGCACTTGCCCAGCAGGCACTTGTGCCTCGGAGCTATCTCCCCAGCCCCTTAAGCCAGCTTTAACATAAATAAAATTAAAAAAAAAAAAAAAAAGTGTTCTCTTCAAGGCGTGTCCCTGCTGTCACCAGTGGGCAGTGGGCAGTGACCAGCGTTCCTGTCTGATCTGATTGAGCCCAGCAATCCAGCTGTAGATCTGTGGGGGGTACTGGGTGATCCCAGCCAGGCTGTACCTTCAGTTCCACTGAGTTGCTCAGTCTGCAGCGCTCCATGTGCCTCTTGTGGACTTGGACTCAGCTCCCTGACCTGCTGGCAACTTGACCTTGGTTTTGCCTCCCCCTGACATTGGGAGCTGTTAGATGGAGGCAGCTTCTGCTTCCCTGAGTTTCAAACCCAGTGAGCCCCTCTTCGAGTATGGGTACTAGTGAGGCGCCCTTTCCTGGACCTACTTCCGGGAGGAAGGACTCACTTCCCTCCTCCTCATCTTCGTCACATTGCTATTTTCCATCCGTAGACACCAAATTTCAGAGAGGCTGTCTCTCTGCTGTTCCCTACTGCACCATTGACTCACAAGTCTTCATGCACGAAGGCCAGGGCTCTCCTGGTCCAGGACCCAGGCAGGCCTGACCTGCAGAACAGGGCTTGCTGTGAGCCCGACTCCTTCCTGGATTCTTGCAGATCCTCTTGTTCTTCCAGACAGTGGATTAATCTTGTTTCTTCTGTATTCTGCTGAGACGCACTAGCTGAGGGCCCAGTGAAGATGGAAAGGGTTTAGTTAGCTTGCTCTAGTGAGACCCATTTCCATCTTCTTCCCACTAAAATGTTCATGTTCACATAAGTAGTTTTGAAGACAGCAGCGCAGGTAGTGATTATCAAGAGAAAGAGGAGCGCAGGTGGTGGTGGTGTCCTAGGCATGTTCGGAGGCGTATTTGGTGCCAGGCCTTCCAGCCTCACCCTTGGCCCACTTGCCCAAGTGGCGGGCCACCCAGCGGCCTGGGTGCCTCACTCCACTGTAGTCCTCTGTTCCTGTGCTCCGCAGCTCAGGAACAGCCTTGGTGCGGTGTGGCCCTGTCCAAGGCAGCTGCACACTCTACACTTCGTGGTACATGGTGCCCTGTGACTGCTGCTGGCCGTCAGCCCAGTGCCTGTGCCTCTCTTTTTGAATGTACCTTGGGAGGGCCGTCAAGATAGCTCAGTGGTCTAAAGCGCCTGCTTAGGTCAAACTTAGGCAACTTCAGAGACTGTGGTTTGAGCCCTGACACCACAGGCTGTGCCAGCCCCACCCCCAGGGCAGGGTGAGCCAGGCTTAATATAAATAGAGTTATAAATAAATAAGTAAATATGCCCTGGAGCTTTGGGTTCTCCCGTCTCTGCTGCATGCCACCCTCCCCTCCTGATTTCTTCTGCCATGGAGGGGCATCTTCCATTAGACCTAATGGTGCCATCACCATCACTATCTCCGCCTAAAGCCTGGCAGACGAACTGTGGGCTGCCCCTACACCCTGGCCCTAAGGAGCTCTGAACAGCACCCTGTTTACTTGCAGGAGTATCCTGGCTTGGACACTGAGCTATAACGTTGCCCTCTTTTTAGGACAAGGGCCACACCCTCATCTCTCGTCCTTGGAGCTCAGCCCTGTGCATGCCTCTGGTCCCAGCCCCTAGGACCTCTTTGGGGTCCTGAGGAGCTTCTTTCTGGGTCTGACTGTTGCCCACCCTGCTCCCTCACTTGGAGCCCTACCTGCTTTCTACATGTCTTTGTTCTTGTTTTCCTTTCTCATTTCCATACAGTGGTCCTGCCCTTGCTGGGGTGGGGTGCCAGGACCATGCGCCTCCCTTGGGTAAGAGTGCCAGTTGCCCTTGTCTTTCCCCAGGACGGCACTGCCTGCCCCCATGTTCACCAGAAGCGACTTCAGCGTGTGGAGCATACTGAAAAAGTGCATTGGCCTGGTGAGTGCAGGTGGCTCGTTGGAAGCCCAAAACTTAAGTATTTTAAACTCATGGGAGTTTTTTTGCACTGCTGGCAGCTTAAGACATGTATAGTATATATTTATGTACAGCAAGAAATTAAGATAATAAAACAGGAAACAGACAAATAAGGAGAAGGGGGGGCTGAATCATTTGTGGGCAGCAGAATAGCAAACCCATAGGTTAAGTGGGACTGGAGACCTGACACAGGAACCCCCTGTGACACTCCACCATGGGCTGCAAAGCCTCTATATGGGACAGGGCTGGGGCTCTTCTCCAACTCCGTGCTGGGCTGCAGGCAGCCCTTGTCAGACTCAGGATCGTGACAGGGCAATAGCCTAGCACTTAGTGTCTGGAAGTGGCAGACTACGATCTCTCCTGACTGTTGGAATCCAGTCTTTGCACGGTCTTTGACCTAGGGTCCAGAAACTCAAGTTGGATGGTCTAGAAGTGCTCTTCCCCACCTCTTGGCTTGCTGACTTGTATTCTGATGCTATTTGTTCTTTTGTTTTTTGTTTTTTTGAGACAGGGTTTCACTATGTAGTTCAGGCTGGCCTTGAGCTCACTTTGTAGCCTAGGCTGGTCTGGAACTTGCACCAATCCTTCTACCTCAGCCTCTCAAGTGCTGGGACAGGCGTGTGCCACCATGCCCAGCACTGTTTGGATTTTGCCTCTTATCCACTTGTCCTTTTTTACCTCCAGAGGAAACTTCTTTTTCTGCCAACTTTTATTTTATAGTAATGTTAGATGTAGAAAGTTCCTGCCACCTCCCGGCCAGTGGCTTTCAGATTAGCTGCAGTGCAGGAATCTCAGCCAAAGACTCTACTTAGACACTTCCTTTCTTTTCTGGTACTGGGGCTGGAACCCCAGGCCATGCACTTGCTAGCCAAGCACTGTCACTAAGAGCTGCACCCCAGGCTGCTTCCTGAATGATAGTCTCACTTTGCCAGATTTCCCAAGTCTCTACTGATGCCCACACCCACGCGCCTAGGCGGTTGTCTTGTCCCCTCAGCCCTGTGACCCTGGCTCAGCCTTCCCTTGTCTTTTGTGACCATGATACCTTGAAGAGTACTGGCCCATTATTTGGATTATCTGCTGTTTTCTCATGATTAGACTGAGCTGCATTTCACGCAGGAATAAGCAGATCCTGGGGCTCTGCTCAGTGCTTGTCCACGGGCTGTGCAGCTCCCACTCGGCTTCCTATGGGGTGCTGGCCTTGATTGCTTGAGCACATGTCTGCCTGCAGTTGCTGCAAAGTTACTGTTCTACCTGGATGATTACACAGAGGGCATCCATCTTTTTTATGATTTTTTTTAAATTTTATTTATTATTTTTATTCTTGTTTCAGAACCTTTGTTTATTCACTCATTTTTATGGCCGGCTCAGCCCGCCCCAAGGGCAGGGCTGGCGCAGCGTGTGTTGCCGGAGATTGAACTGAGGTCACTGAAGCCGCCCAAGCTTCCCCAAGCAGGCGCTTTAGACCACTGAGCCATCCCGCCGGGCCTTTTTTATTAATTTAATTCTCATAAATTGTATGTATTTTTATAAATTTCATTTTATAATTTTAAATTTTTTAATGTATTTAGTCATAGGGTCTACAGGGTCTCACTATACAGATTAGACTTGTAATGATCCTGTTTTCAGCCTCCCAAGCACTGGGATTACAGGCGCATACCACCCCCCCAACCAGTCTCAAGCCAAGGCTCTATGTACCTTGGGGGCGGGGTGGGCACAGCAGGCCAGGCATGAAACCCCAGTCTCGGCATCTGCCTAGGCAGGCACTTTACTCTGCTGAGCTATCTGGCCAGCCCTTGATTTTTGTTTTAAAATAGAGGTCAAATGTTAAATGTAGTAAGCTGGGCATGGTGGCGCACCCCTGTAATCCAGTAGTTGGGAGGCTGAGACAGGAGGATCAGTGTGGGTTCAAGACCAGTCTGGGCTACAAAAGTGAGCTCAAGATCAGTCTAAACTGTATAGCGAGACCCTGTCTCAAAAAGACCAAAAAAAGGGGCCCGGCAGGATGGCTCAGTGGTCTAAAGCACCTGCTTAGGAAAGCTTGGGCGGCTTCAGGGACCGCGGTTCGATCCCTGGCACCACATGCTGCGCCAGCCCTGCCCTTGGGGCAGGCTGAGCTGGCCATGGAAATGAGTGAATAAACAAACAATGATTTTGAAACAAGAAAATAAATAAATAAATAAATAAAATAAAATAAAATAATTCTTAAAAAAAAACACAAAAAAAGTTAAATGTGATAGATATATTAGTCTGTTTTATATTAGCAGACTAACAGTCTTTTGTGTTAACAAACATGTTAACCTGGTATGTTTTTAGGCTGGCCTGGAGCTCACTGTGTAGCCCAGGCTGGCCTGGAGCTCACAGCAGTCCTGCCTCAGCCTGCCAGGTGCTGAGATCCTGGGTGTGCACCACTACTCACAGTGACTCTCCTTCCTTTTTCCTGTCACGCTGGCTCTGTGTAGTCTGCCTTATCCAAAGCTCCACACTAAGTACTGCAGCTTGAAGCTGCTTTGTACCCTTACATGATTGCCCTGGAATCGGGGGCGTGGGACCCTGTTGTACATTTGCAGCACTCTGGTGTCTGGGTGGTGTACACATGTCCACTGAGGTTTTGGGAGAGATTCCCAGAAATGGATCAACACATGCTGTGGCCAGGCCCCTCCGGGGGCTGTGTCCTCCTGTGCGTCCAGCCTGTCCTGGGCAGCAAGCATGAGGGCTGCACCTGCTCGTGCACTCTCTTCCGACCCAACCAAAGCCAGCTTCTCATTGCCCCTGGGCTGTGGCCTGGGCTCCTCCGGCCTTACAGGCACATAGCACACTGAAGGGCATTTGGCCTTGTTTGGAATACAGAGCGCAAGTATTTTCTTCAGTTTGCATCCCTGCTCTTTTACTGCCAGCTCTCTCAGGGTCTCCTTCATCACTCTCTCTTCCACTTGTTCCTGAAATGGGAGTGTAATTAGGAGTTTGTCTTTCTGCCTTCCTGGGCCTGCCGCTCCTCCTTGTGTTCAGAGTAACATAGTTGTGCCAGCCTTTCTGAGCCTGCACCCTCACTTCTAGGGGTTCCCTGGCAGGCAGCCTTATTGTTGTGGGCTCCCAGCCTGGCCCTGCCCTCGCCTCAGCTCATGCCTGGGCCCTGGGGTCCCCCTGGACCAGGCCTGTGGTTAGAACCAACAGGGCCTGTTGTGGGGCTCTACTGCCAACTCTGGGGTACTCTGAGCCTCATGACAGCCGCAGAGGGATTGTCCTGGTTCTAGACATAGGAGGTGCCCAGAGGTTACCAGCTCCATGCCAGGCCACCATTGCCCCAGAGCTTCCACCACCTGAGCACCTGGCACCCCCCACCCCCCAGCCTGTCTTGCCGTACTC
>PVJA010030636.1:12106-25703 GCA_004027025.1 Myocastor coypus
TTTTTTTTTCTCTGTTTTTTTTTTTTTTTTTTTTTTTTTTTTTTTTTTTTTTTTTTTTTTTTTTTTTTTTTTTTGCGGGACTGGGGTTCAAACTCACAACCTTGCACTTGCCAGTCAGGCACTTGTGCCACAGAGCTATCTCCCCAGCCCCTGAATCTTTGCATAGAGTCACATGGGCACATAACAGAGGGTCTTGCCTGGCAGCTTAGGCACTTCTGTGTCATCCTGAAGCTGTGGAAGTTGGGGGTGATTTATTTTCTTTTATTTCAGATATGATCTCATGCTCCCCAGGCTGGTGTCTCATGGCTGGATGAGGCGGTCCTCCTGTCTCAGCCTGCTGAGTAGCTGTCACTACAGATGCACACCACTGTATCCAGCTAGTAGTCTTTTTTTTTTCTTTTCTTCCTCTTTTTATTTTTGTTTTGTTTTGATTTTTTTTTTTTTTTTAATCTCAGGCCCTTGCACTTGCCAGGCAAGCACTTATTCTACTGAGCTGTCTCCCCAGCTCTGTTTTGTTTTTTGAGATAGGATCTCACTAGTTATTTCTGGCTGACCTTGAACTCCTTATGTCGCACCAGACTGGCCCTATACTCACAGCAGTTCTACTGTCTCAGCCTCCTAAGAGCTGGGATTATAGGTGTGTGCTGTCATGCTTGTCTTTTTCTTTCTTTCTTTTTTTTTTTTTTGAGACAGAGTCTTGCTATGTAGTTAGTTTAGACTAGCCTTGAGCTTGGTACATCATCCGAGCTGGCCTTATAATACAGTCCTCCTGTCTCAGCTCAAGTGCTGGGATACAGCCATATGTTACCCAGCCTGGTGGGAGTGATTGGCACTGGTATTACACGTCTGGAAGCAGAGTGGGGGAAGATGCCGGAAGGCAGCAGTCTAGGAGTTCCTCTGCAGTCGCTGTGTGTGCCTGGGTCAGGTATGGGGCCAGTGGGCCTGGAAAGATGAAAGGGTTCAGGGCCACTGTGTAGTCCAGGGCATGGGCACCACAGCAGGTCTTCTGGGTCCTTGCAGGAGCTGTCCAAGATCACAATGCCGATCGCCTTCAATGAGCCACTGAGTTTCCTCCAGCGGATCACGGAATACATGGAGCACGTGTACCTCATCCACAGAGCCTCCCACCAGGCCGAGCCCCTGGAGAGGATGCAGGTGAGCTCTGGAAGTGACCCCTGCTGAAGGTCGAGCCTGTCTTCCTAGGACTCGCCAGCTAGCCAACAGGAGTCAGAATGAGTGTGTCCTGCGGTCTGTTTTCCAGAGGGGTCTGAGCATCCTTTTCGCTGGAGGCACAGCTTCACAGAGTACACTTCATTGCTGTGTGTGTCTGTGTGTGCCAATGCACACACAGGCATGTGTGGGCACATACGGGTGGCACACATGCAAGTGCACATGTGTCTTGTATGCGTGCATGTGTGTTCACGTTTGATGGCCTGTATTGGCATGCATATGTCTGTGGGCCAAAGTGAGTGTACTGTGCCTCTGAAATGCTTGTGAACAAGGCAGACAGACAGACAGACAGACAGACAGACAGACAGACAGACAAGCTGATGTTGCCCCTTTGTTCGCAAGGGGCCTGGTAGCCAGTGTTGAGCAATGCAGTGTTTCTTTGCTTTGTGGCTTTGAGGAAACTGTGGGTAACAAGTGGCATTGGGCAGGAAGTTCTGTAATCTCAAAACATGTTACTAGTGGAGAAAAAGGAGGTACTAGCGTGAGTGATGCAAGCGCCTGTCACGCTGGCTGTCCTGGCTGCAGTGTGCTGGCCCCTTCCTGTGCATTGTTTGCAGGCGGTAGCTGCTTTCGCCGTCTCCGCGGTGGCTTCCCAGTGGGAGAGGACTGGTAAACCATTCAACCCACTCTTGGGAGAGACATATGAGCTGATCAGGTAAGGGAGTCCATAGCGAGTACGGTGCTGATGGGTTGGCTCTTGGCTGACAGAGGAATGCAGTCCTCTCCCCAGCATTGGTTCTCGGCTCTGAGGGTAGACTCTGGGTTAGGAGCTGTGGAGGATTTACAGAGCTGTAGGCAGGGTGTTTCACACACACACACACACACACACACACACACACACACACAGAGAGAGAGAGAGAGAATATTGTGCTAATAGAATAAAATCCTAGAAGCGTACAGCAGGGCTAAACCAGGCTGTTCAGTACAATATAGCGGGCCACCCAGCCTGACATTCGGCATTACCGGAAGAAGCACGAAAGGGTGGTAGCTTTCTCAAGTTGGAAGGAGGAAGTGTGAGGCAGAACTAGGCTGTCTGACCACAGCACTGTGGTGTGTGTAGTTGAGAGGCCAATCCAGAGAGTGACCACGGCGGCCCTCGTTCACCCCGTGCCCTGCTTTCCCCTGCCTGCCCTCCTTGGTCTCTGGAGTGGTTGCTGGAAGCTCTAGCCAAACCTCACAGGGTCTTAGAGGCCTTCTGGAACCCCACCAGGGGGACTCTTCTGGATAGCATCACCACCCTTCCTGGGGTTCTTGAAGAAGTAAGGCTCCTGGGGAGCATGACAAGACAGGTGGCAGCGAGCACTCATGGATTATTGCACGCATAGACGTCTGTGTGCACCTTGCCTCCTGTCCTCGTTCTCACAGCCAAGAGCTCACAGGGTGGCGATCAGGCCTCTGGAGGACTAGACTGGTGGCGAGTCTCTCCCTGTCTCTTTACCTCAGGAGCTGAAGTTATTTCGATGCTGTCTTGGAAACCGCACTTTAGGGGAAGGGCCCACAGATGGGGGAGGCTGCCAGTGCTCTGCGTGAGCCCTGGGCAGCCTGCGAGGCCAAGTATGCAGCTGCCTTGTGGTGCTGTCCATGCTGCCTACCCGGGGCCCTTAGTCTCTTCCCCTTGAGCCCTGGCCTCCACCAGAGCGTCAGCAGAGCCAGCTGCTTCTCCTTCTTTCCCTTCTGGTTCAGTTGCCAACTTCCCCGTGCCCTGCCAGTGTGGGAACCATCTGGAGCAAAATAGCTTGGCTCTGAAGTTGGCTGGCAGCGAGTGGCCAAGCACCTGCTCCCCAAGTGCCTCTGTCTCTGAGAAAGTGGGGCTGGTCAGCAGGGCCTGCTGTGATGATGGGTGAAGGTTCTCTGGAGTGGTTTCAAGCAGGTGCGTGCGTGGCTACGAAGGGTGCAAACCGCCTGGGACTCAGCGCCAGGTGTGACGCATGGCGAATTGTTCGCCTTTCTGAGGGACTTAATTCAGGGCAGAACTAAAGCTTCACAGACAGCATGAAAAAGCAGTCTCTTTCTGGATTCCTGCACAGTTGGCTCGTTATGCCGTCCTCTCTGGGCTCGCTTGCCAGCGTGTGCCGCTGAACACCGTGAGACCGGCGGTCCTGGTCCTGCCCCAGCCAGCATCTTCCATCCCTTCACACCATTCTCTGTAGCTAAAAATATACTTTCTTTTCTTAGACAAGTATTCATTTTGTAAATTACATACCTTGGTAGGCAACCTTTTAAAACCTAATTTTTCAACTTTCCTTCCTCTGTAATGATTGGGAATTCTGATTCCAGCTAAGTTAGTAATTATGTGGTTTAGCTTTTATAATTTTTAATGACTACAACTGTAGGTGTATTCACAGTTCCGGAACAATTAAAAGTGACGTTTTTATCGAATAAGAAAGCCTGCTAAAAGTCCTGTTTCCCAGCCAGGAATAGTTTGAAGTCCAAGACATTTCATCCCAGAAGTTTTAGGAGTCTTGTGGAAACTGGACAGGAGCACTTTTCCAAGGCCTTGGAGCAGAACCCTGAGTTTGTTAGCATCAGGGTTGCTAAACGGTTGAAGTGAGAGTTTGGGAACAAGGTCACCTGCTTCAGAATCACCTATGCCCAACCCACAGGCTCAGGTATCTCAGGCTGTGCGCGGCAAGGTGGACTGGCCAGCCTGAACTGGTCCTGGGTTGGCTGGGTGTGCTCTAGAGTGACATGGTGACTGTCTGCTGGGTCAGCCGTGGGCCAGCTCTGCCATCCAGGAGCCAAGGACACGGCGTGGGGGAGCTGTTGGTGCCCGGAGCAGTAGCAGAAGGAGAGCTAGAGTGAGCCCCATGCTCTGGGCTGTGGGGAGCAGCTTCCCTCATATTTCGTTGTCTCTAATATGACTGTCACTGTCTCTTTTCTGTTCTGTTCTCTTCTTTTTGGACCTAGGGAAGACTTAGGATTCAGGTTTATATCTGAACAGGTCAGTCACCACCCTCCTATCAGTGCGTTTTACTCAGAGGGTCTCAACCAGGACTTCGTGTTCCATGGCTCCATCTACCCGAAGCTCAAGTTCTGGGGCAAGAGCGTGGAGGCAGAGCCCCGAGGCACCATCACCTTGGAGCTTCTCAAGTGAGTGGTGCATGCAGCGAGGGTCTGCCTTCCACCCTGACCTCTGGGGCCTGGTGGCCCTCTCCGTGTGGCCCTCTTCTCTCCAGGATATATCTGCAGGACGCCTGCTAGGTGCTCACAGACGGGGAGCTTCCCCTCCTCAGCACTGGTGAACTGTGCGCCTTCCACCCACGCTGCGCTTGAGTCACTGTAGTTACCTTTCAGAGCTGCAGAGCAGCCAGAGCCCTTCTCCTCTGGGAGCAGCAACGCCCCAGGCAGTGTGGAGCTGACTCCTGGGGCCACTTCCAAGCTGCTTCACACCTGGCCTCAGGCCTCCCCGGGACCACCCCATGCAGAATGGAAGAAAAGTTGTCAATTTTTTATTCTTAGAAGAGATTGAACCAGGGGCACTTCACCACTGAGCTAAGGGTGCCCCCCCACCCCACTTTTAAAAATTCACTGGTGGGGGGGTGGCAGGATGGCTCAGTGGTCTAAAGCACCTGCTTAGGAAAGCTTAGGCGGCTTCAGGGACCGAGGTTCGATCCCCAGCACCACATGCTGTGCCAGCCCTGCCCACAGGGCAGGCTGAGCCGGCCATAAAAATAAATAAACAAACAGAAGTTCTGAAACAAGAAAAAAAAATTCTTTATTTTTTTTTTATTTTTTATTTTTGAGACAGGGTCTCACTGTGCAGTTCAGGCTGGCTTTGAGCTCACTTTTGTAGCCCAGGCTGGTCTCGAACTCATAACGATCCTCCTGCCTCAGCCTCCCAAGTGCTGGGATTACAGGCGTGAGCCACCACACCCGGCAAAAAATTAAAAAAAAAAAAAAAAAAATTCACTGGCAGGGCCGGGGATATAGCTCAGTGGTATAAGCACCTGCTTGGCAAGCACAAGGTCCTCAGTTCAATCCCCAGTACCTCAAAAAAAAAGGTCTTCATTGGGGGCCAGGGAGATAGCTCAGGGGCACAAGTGCCTGTCTGGCAAGTGAAAGGTCCTGAATTCGATCCTTGGTTCCACAAAAAAAAAAAAAAAAAAAAAAAAAAATCTTCACTATATTTTGAAATTGGGCCTCACTGAGTTGCATAGCTGGCCTTGAGCTCACAATCTTCTGCCTCAGCCTTCAAGCAGCTGGTATTGTCATGTGCACTACTGTGCCTAGTTATAAACTTTTTTTTTTAATGTCTTTTTGAGATAGTCTTTCTATGAAGTTCAGGCTGGCCTTGAGCTCACTTTTTGTAGCCCAGGCTGGTCTAGAACTCCCACTGATCCTCCTGCCTCAGCCTCCTGAGTGCTAGAATTATGGGTGTGCACCATCACGCCTGAGGGTGTGCAGACATTTGTGGTTAATGTGTTTGGTTCCACCAGCCAGGTCATGTCATGAAATGTCCCTGTTCTGAACTGATTTTTATTTTAGCTCTTGAATGCAGTCTGAAGGCTCAGGCCAGGCAGCCTGTTGCATCTCACTGATTGGAGGATGAGGAAGTAAAGTGAGAGGGTGCAGAGCACTGCTGGCCAAGCAGTCCTCCCCAGCCAGGGTCTGCCTCAGGCCTGGGCAGCATTGCGTGCGTGCGTGCCAAGTGGCTTTTTTTCTGACAGCTTCACAGGAAGCCATTCCCTTTGTCTCAGTCCTCTTTCATTGCTTATTAACTTGTCTTGACATTTAAGTAGAAAGCTTTGTTGATGCTACAAAGGAAAGAAGAAATAAATTTCAAATGCATGCTAAATAGCCTGCTCAGAGGACTTCAAAGGGGCATTCTGCCCCTCAGCAGGCTTCGGGCGTTGCGTCAGGTTCTGTCTGGTCGAGGCGCTCCAGGTCACTCAGGCTCTGTGCCTCACTGCCCCTCACTCACTTGCTTGTGGCCTTTTCTCAGACACAATGAAGCCTACACCTGGACCAACCCCACCTGCTGTGTGCACAACGTCATTATTGGGAAGCTGTGGATAGAGCAGTATGGAGTGGTGGAGATTCTAAACCACAGGTAACGCACTGGTGTGTGCGGCAGGACAAGCTGGGCCGTGGGCGAGCCGCCGCTTCTGCTGGTCTCTGCCCCTCCTCAGCCTTCAGGGGTCCGTGCTGTGGGAGCTCCTGCTTCTGGCCAGTGCCAGGGCCACCTCGAGGGGCCGTGGTGATCACTGTTCTTCATCACAGTGGTTAACTTAAATTCTGAACGACTGGGTAGAGGTGTCACCATTGATGGAAGCACGGTGACTGCCGCTAGTGTGATGCCACATCCAGATGGCAGTGCCTGGGAGCCTGAGATGCGTTGGCTTTATTAACTTCGTGAGGAGAGATCACTTATAACTCATGAGTTCATCCACTTTATGATAGGTGTTTTTTCAGGTACTGGGCACAGCAGAGAAACAGGCAGAAGGAAAAAGGGAAAGAGGCTTTATTTTCTGTGAGGCCACGGAAAGAATGTAGGGCAGAATGAAGAATTCCCTCGATTGGAGCTAAGGGAGGCTGAGGCTTTTATGGCCTTTTGCCGGGCATGGAGTTTGGAGGGCATGTGTAGATATACCTGAGGAAGCTGATTGGGGGTCTTCCCTGAGGCGGAAGGGTGAAAGGAAATTATGGCCTAGGCTAGGCTAAGTTGGAGAAGAAGGGTGAGGCGGTCTTGGGAAGATGGGCTTTTGTTTGAATGTCATCCGCCATATGAGATAACCACCATGATGATTTTAGCAATCATGCTAGGGCCAAGGCCTGTCACTTGATATGGGCATCTCAGTGATATTTTAGTGTATTTACACAGTGTACATCATCATCCCAGGTCAGCCTTAGAGCACTGCTGTCCACCACAGAGGCCCTTGTGATGCTGCTGGCCCTCCGTGGCCACCCCACACTCCTGGCCTAGCCCCCTCTCCTGCGTAGTTTGGCCCTCTCCAAGAGTCTGAGCTCACAAATGAAACCTGTGTTCATTTCCCCCACAGAACTGGTGATAAGTGTGTACTTAATTTCAAGCCATGCGGCCTGTTTGGCAAAGAGCTCCACAGAGTGGAAGGGCACATCCAAGATAAAAGGTAGGTGTGTGCCGGGAGCGTGTGGTGTGCTCCGGTGGCACGGGCGCGTGACACCGCTACAACCATGTCTGTTCCGGCAGGACCAGTTACGGCTCCTTCTGCTCAGGAGGAGGGAGTGGGAGTGGTCTTGAGTGTAGATTTGGGGGAGAGGGAGAGCACAGCCCATCCTCGGGGTGGGGGGGGGGAGACCAAGCTGCCCAATCGCTGGACCACCTTACTGAGATTCTGGCATGAATTGCTGAAATCGTCATGGTGGTCAATTCTGAAGCTCCGCTGGTGTATTCCTGTCACTCTCCTGACATCTACTACCTGAACACCTGACTATACATTCCAGGGTGTAAACCAGAGATTTCTATAAGGTTATATGGGCAGAGAAATGGGCCGGTTGGTCAGATTTTTTTCCCTGGTCTGGCTTGCTTGTTTTATCATTTAGGTCTCAAATTTCTTTTTTTGTTTTTGTTTTTTTCAGGAAGTAATTTGGACCACCATATAATGCCAGAGATTCTTTCTAGCTTTTAAAATCTTTTTTTCCAAAAAAATAAAGTTGGCACAAGTACAAAAAAAAAAAAAAAAAATCTGTTTTCCATTGTAAAACCCTTAAAATTGCAAATTGCCTTAGCCATTTGCTATTTTTTTTTCTTTTTGCGGAACTGGGGATCGAACTTGGAACCTTGCACTTGCCAGGCAGACACTTGTGCCCCTGAGCTATCTCCCCAGCCCCAGCCATTTGCTCTTGAGCACCGGAATCTTACTTGTTCAGATTGTCTGTAAATGCCACCAGCCAGGCCACTTCTAGGAGATGTCTCGGGACATTGTACAGCCTTTAAGGGTGACAGCCCAGGGGTGAACTAGCAGCATGGTGGGCGTCTCCTCCCCTGGAGCCTCCCTGGGCTGTAGGAGGGTGGCGGATGTTGTGCACCTGAAAATGCCCAGACTTTTCTTTGGGTTTGGGGAATACCATTCTGAATATGAATGGGCCCTTTCCTCGGAACTGGGGTGTTGGCTATCATGCCATCTCCACAAAGAGTCCCTTGTGGCTGTGCAGGTCGCCACTGAGACCTGCATCCTCTCCCAGTGGCATGAGCCTGTCAGACAGCGCTTCCTGGGAGCGAGGGGCCAGCGTGTGCTTTTCCCAGAGGGCTCAGTGCTGTGGTGGCTTCTGTTCCTTTTGGAATTAGGCAGAGAAATCACTGGCCATCAGCTCAACATGGGAAGGGCTGTTGATGTACTGACGGACAAAGCTCCGAAGGATATGCAGCACTTGAAAGTCTAGCTTAAGAGACAGTAATATGGGGCTAGGGAGATGGCTCAGTGGCACACACCTGCCTGGCAAGTGCGAGGTCCTGAGTTCAATTCTAGGTACCAAAAAGAAAAGAAAGAAATGATAATGTGGCCTGAATATATAGGTCAGTGGTAAGCACTGCCTAGAACGCGTGAGGCCCTGGGTTTCATCGCCAGCACCATAAAAACAAACCATTGATACATGCAAATTTAAATTCAGAAAAATAGGTATGTGCTCCTTTTTAAAATCCTCTCTGCGGGGCTGGGGAGATAGCTCTGAGGCACAAGTGCCTGCTGGGCAAGTGCAAGGTCGTGAGTTCGAACCCTGGTCCCCCCCCCAAAAAAAAAAAATCCTCTCTGCAGCCCTGTGGTTGCCCTTTGTAGGCTTTTAACCTTCATTGTTTTCTCTGTGTCAGGTTTTGGAATAGTTGCTCTCAGATGGCATAAGGGCTGAAACTACACATTTTCCTCTTTGCACTTCTCCCCAGCGATGTCCCAGAACAGAGGAGATAGGCCAGAAGAGGAAGTATTCTTTTTAAAATTTTTTTAAAATTTATTTTTATTTTTATTTATTTTATTTTTATTTTGTTTTTTTGGTTTTTTTTGAGACAGGGTCTCACTATGCAGTTCAGACTGACCTTGCGCTCACTTTTGTAGCCCAGGCTGGTCTCGAACTCGTACCAATCCTCCTGCCTCAGCCTCCCGAGTGCTGGGATTACAGGCGTGCGCCACCATGCCCGGAAGAATTTATTTTTATTATTGTTGTTGTTATTATTATTATTATTATTATTATTATTATTACTTATGAGAAGAACAGATTGATTGAGGGAAAGAAAGCTCTTGTCCAGCAGCGGGACAGAAGGGCGTCTCAAGCAGGTTTTTTTTTTTTTTATTTTATTTTTTTAATTATTTATTTATTTATTTATTTATTTGTCTTTTTGAGACAGGGTCTCACTATGCAGTTCAGGCTGGTCTTGAGCTCACTTTTGTAGCCCAGGCTGGTCTCGAACTCGCATCGATCCTCCTGCCTCAGCCTCCCGAGTGCTGAGATTACAGGCATGCGCCACCACGCCGGGCTTTTTTCTTATTTAGAAAAAAACTTTCAAAACAAGACAATGAAGAAGTAACAAGCTTGATACATTGTATATTGTTATCTTTAAATTAGTTACCTAAGCCGGGCGTGGTGGCGCACGCCTGTAATCCCAGCACTTGGGAGGCTGAGGCAGGAGGATTGGTGCGAGTTCGAGACCAGCCTGGGCTACAGAAGTGAGCTCAAGGCCAGCCTCAACTGCATAACGAGACCCTGTCTCAATAAGACCCCCCAAAAAAAATAAATAAATAAATTAGTTACTTAGAGGGCCCGGTGGGATGGCTCAGTAATCTAAAGCGCCTGCTTGGGGAAGCTTGGGCGGCTTCAGGGATCACGGTTTGCTCCCTGGCACCACATGCTGCACCAGCCCTGCCCTCGGGGTGGGCTGAGCTGGCCATAAAAATGAGTGAATAAACAAACAAAGGTTCTAAAACAAGAATAAAAATAATAAATAAAATAAAAATAAATAAATAAATTAGTTACTTAGAGTACAAGATACTGTCATTTAATTGGGTTTTTTTTTTTTTTTTTTTTTTTGGTCTTTTTGAGTCAGGGTCTTGTTATGCAGGTCAAGCTGGCCTTGAGCTCACTTTTGTAACCCAGGCTGGGTCTCGAACTCGCACCGATCCTCCTGCCTCAGCCTCCCAAGTGCTGGGATTACAGGCGTGAGCCACCATGCCCGGCACTGTCATTTAATTGTCCAAACAACATTAGCATAAATCTTTTCAATAAACTAAGAGAAATTAATAGTATAATTACCTTAACTTTTTTGGGGGGGTGAAGGGGCACCAAGAATTGAACTCAGGACCTTACACCTTCCAGGCAGCCACTGTGCTGAGCCATGTCCCCGGCTCCTTAACTGTCATATATATTTGTATTTTGCGTTTCCCTTTTCTCTGTTCCCCCATCCCAGTTTCTCTCTACTTCTGAAGTTTCTTCCCACTTTGCAATATCTGTTGTTGTTTTTGTTTGTTGTCTTTTTGAGACAGGGTCTCGCTATGCAGTTTAGGCTAGCCTTGAGATCACTTTTTGTAGCCCAGGCTGGTCTCAAACTTGCACCAATCCTCCTGCCTCAGCCTCCCGAGTGCTAGGATTACAAGCATACGCCACCATGGCCTGGCTCTGCAGTATCTGTTGTACAGTTTGGATTTTATGTATTCGTTCAGCTTTTCACACTAGGGAAACAATACTGTGTTTGTATGTGTGCATCTGGCTTATTTCATTTATGAATATGGTCTCAGGTTTTATCCATTTACCTATAAAGGTCTCTGGTTTATCTTTTATGGCTGAGTAGTATTCCATTGTGTAAAAAGACCACTTCTTTTTTTATCCATTCCTTGGTTGGTGGGCATTTGGGTTGCTCACAAGATTTATTTATTCTTTTTGTTGTTGTTGCCAAGATTTAGCTATGACAAGCTGTGCTGCTATAAACATAGGGTTGTTGTATGATGTTTTCAGTTCTTTTGGGAAGACACCCAGGAGGGGAGTAGCTGCGTCAAATCAGACCTCCAATCCTAGTTTTGTGAGAAGTCTCCACTGTGATTTCCATAGTGGTTGTACCACTCTGCACTGCCAGCAACAGTCCCCACAGCCGCTCCAGCATTTGTTACTGATGGATTTCTTTTTCTGAGGTGGGGGCACTGGTTCAGGCTGCTTTAAGGGTGGGTCCAAAAGGCAGGTGGTAGCCGGGCGTGGTGGCTCACGCCTGTAATCCCAGCACTTGGGAGGCTGAGGCAGGAGGATCGCTGCGAGTTCGAGACCAGCCTGGGCTACAAAAGTGAGCTCAAAGCCAGCCTGAACTGCACAGTGAGACCCTGTCTCAAAAAGCCAAAAAAAAAAAAGGCAGGTGGAGCTGAGCCAGGGTGGAAGTTGTCTTACTTTGCATCTCTCGAATGACCAGAGATGTTGAACATTTTTTACACATTGGCTTGTTTATACTTCCTCTGAGAAGTATGTCTTCATCTCAGATGCCCATTTTTGATTGGGTCTTTAAATTTAGGGTGTCTTTTATGTTTAGTTCTTTTTTTTTTTTTTTTTTTTTGGTGAAACTGGGGTTCAAACTCACAACCTTGCACTTGCCAGTCAGGCACTTGTGCCATGGAGCTATCTTCCCAGCCCCTTGTTTAGTTCTTTATCCCTTCTCAGTAGTAATCTTTTGTGTGAGGAATAGCTGGCAAACATTCTTACCACATGTGGGTTGTCTCAGAAGATGAAGTGGTCAGTCTGAAGAAGCTGTGCTCAGATGAGTGGCTTGTGATTGATCTTAACTGGGTTGTAAACTCCCTTTTACAGCAAAAAGAAGCTCTTCATAATCTATGGCAAGTGGACAGAGTGCTTGTGGGGCATAGAGCCTGCTTCATATGAGGCCTTCAGGAAGCAGGAGAAGAGAGGCGACCACCCGAGGAAGGCCCAGCTGGTGAGTGAGCGCCTGCCAGGCGCACCCTGGCCAGTGGTCTGGGCGGGTAAGGGCTGCAGCTCCAAGCCGGCCTGCCTCGTATGGGAGAGCCAGAGTGGAGTGTGTCTGGTTGGGAGTAGTGGCTGGCCTCTCTGGACTCTGGGGTCAGGGGCACCGCTTTTATAAGCCGTGGCTTCCTCACAGGAAGCTGGACGTGACTGCATGCATGTAGGAACACTTCCTTGAAACTCTGAGTTCTGTGTCTGCTTAGTAAATCTCTGTCCTTTACTTGAGACAACTTAGATCTATTTAAAAAGCCAGGCAAATTTCATTTCTGTTTTTCCAGTTCAGAGCACTAGGTGGTACGTGCAAAAGTCAGGAAACTTGCTGATTTTCTCTCCCATACTCGGGAATATTGATGATTTTAAGACTAGTTATTCTTGAGCCTAATACTAAAAGTGACAGTTCAAATGATGTGTCATATTTTCTAGATAACCAGTGAGATTATACCAAACCAAGGTGTTGAGCATTTATTTTAAAAAAAAGTTTGGCGTCCTCCAGGAGTTGTGTTTTATACATTATTTCATGTGTGCTGTTAAGGCATCTTTTTTTCATTTAAAAAATTTTATTTTATTTTATTTATTTATTTATTTTGTGTGGAACCAGGGTTCAGACTCACGACCTTGCACTTGCCCAGCAGACACTTGTGCCTTGGAGCTATCTCCCCAGCCCCACATTTAAAAAAATTTAATGTGTTTGGTACAGGGTCTCACTATGCAGCTTAGACTCAAGTTGATTCTCCTGTTTTCTTTTTTTAATTTTATTTTTATTTATTTATTTATTTTTTTTTTGCTTTTTGAGACAGGGTCTCACTGTGCAGTTCAGGCTGGCTTTGAGCTCACTTTTGTAGCCCAGGCTGGTCTCGAACTCACAACGATCCTCCTGCCTCAGCCTCCCAAGTGCTGGGATTACAGGCGTGCGCCACCACGCCCGGCTGATTCTCCTGCTTTCAACCTCCCTAGTGCTGGGATTATAGAGGTGTCACCACATGCAGACCCAGCTCAGCCTGCAGGTGGGGCTGGTGCAGCATGTGATGCTGGGGATTGGACCCTGGTTCCTGTGCTTGCTTAAGTGGGCCCTTAGTCTGCTGAGCTATCTTGCTGGCCCTTTTGTTTATTTATTTATTTATGGTGGGACTGGGGTTCAAACTCATGACCTTGTACTTGCTAGGCAGGCACTTGTGCCACAGAGCTATCTCCCTGGCTCCTTGCTGGCCCTTTTATTTTATTTTATTTTATTTATTTATTTATTTATTTTGTCTTTTTGAGACAGGGTCTCGCTATGCAGTTGAGGCTGGCCTTGAGCTCACTTTTGTAGCCCAGGCTGGTCTCGAACTCGTATCGATCCTCCTGCCTCAGCCTCCCGAGTGCTGGGATTACAGGCGTGAGCCACCACGCCCGGCCCACTTGCTGGCCCTTTTAGACATCTTTTTTTTTTTTAACATTTTTAAAA
>PVJA010030637.1:0-25600 GCA_004027025.1 Myocastor coypus
GAAGAAGAAGGGGCTAAACATGAGGAGGTTACGGGCCCTGCTGTTTTCTAGTGATATCCCAACTGGAGTCTAATAATTAAAATCAAGCTATTCTAGATTATCGTGTATTTGATTTCAAATTGTTGAAGGAAATTAAAACAGAGGGTGGTTAGTAATGACGCTCAGGGACCATTGACCCTCTGAATTTTACATTTGGTGGTAGCAACTTACCATCTAACTCCCGATGACATGAGATGTTTTGCTCAATCTCGTTTTTCACCTAGCCAATATTTAGACCCTGGTGTTCAGCTACAGGAGCTCACATTAGATCAGGTTGCCGGAAACAACCTGAGCCAATATAACTGCAGAAACGCTGTAGGCACTGGGGGGTTTGCTGGTATAGCTCATCAAATAATATACCAGAGAGATATTTGAACAAATGGGCCCTTTATTGAGGTGTTTTGGTTTTGGTTTTGGTTTTGGTTTTTTGCAGAACCAGGGATCAAACTCAGGACCTTGCACTTGCCAGGCAAGCGCTTGTGCCCCTGAGCTATCTCCCCAGCTGAGCAGGGTTTGGCTTACTGATCCTGAAGACTGAGTCATGGACCCAGTCACTTCCCAATATTTTATAAGATCCAAGAGAATCAATTTGTGACCTATGGCAAGAGGTGGGTTCTTGTCAGGTTCCTCATGCCCACACAGCTAACGTCCATATTCTCCAGGTTGCTTGTGACAATGCTAATCCCAGACTGCAAGCTCCGGCTGTGGCTAGGGCTGCAGAGAATTTGGCCAGTTCTGTGAAGACTTGCCGAGATCTCAGCACAGAGAGCCACAGGGGTGTTGCGCTGGACCAGGCAGTGCTGACCCTCACAAAGACAGTCAGAAATACCACCGAGAGCATGGGATGCCTCAACTGTGGAAAACAGAACACCTCTACTCGCAGTGAGCTGGCTCTAGTCAAGAGGACAATTCCTTTGCACCTGTAAGTCCAGGAAATGTTAGCGTTGGAGGAAATGCACTAGGTGGCCCCTCCTGGTCCACGCCCTCATGGTGAGAAAGGGAAACAGTGGGTAAGACCCTTCTGCTCAAACGATCCTAAAGATGGAATTCCTGTGATAAGAAAGTGTGTTTGGGGCCATTCCTGGGATCCTCAAATAACAGGGCTGACTCTTGCCTCAAGTGAGAACCTCAGTTAAATTTACCTAGTACATGGGGGTAAATTGAACTGGGGATTTAGCTGAGTGGTATAGCACATGCCTGGTAAATGCAAAGTCCTGAGTTCAACTCATGGTACCAAATATATATATATATATATTATCAAGTACAGACACACCCACCAGCAGGCCAGGGTGACACTCCAGGAAGGATGTCCCTATCCTCATTCCCAGGACTCCAAAAACTGCAGGACTAGATCTCTCTACTACTCAGAAGGTCACCCTCATGGTCTCATTGATGTTCCCATGGCAACTTTGGGACCCCCCCCACACACAGATGACACTGTCAGACTGGTCATGGGAAAGGCAGATTTAAATTTGAAAGGTACCTGTATAATAGGTGCTGATTGTAAAGGTGAAACTTGGGTTGCTGTCCAGTCCACGGAGAGCTGGGGATTTGAGCCAGGCGATTACATAACCCAGTGACTTCTCCTGCCTCCACCTGAGGCTCATGGTGCAAACCACAGAGAACAGCCGAAGGCTTCCATGGCACATCAAAAAGAGCTGTATAGCTGGCTCAAATGCTAAGTGAGGGGAGGCCTATGTGTTCTATTAGTATTAGCAGAAGAGATTTTTGGATCTTGTTAGACCCAGGTGCCAACATCTTCGCAATGTCTGCTTATCAGGGGGCTGTCTCTTGGCCTGGAAAACTGGCTTTGACCTCATTACTGGGGTTCAGGTCACTACAAGTGGTTCTGCAAAGTGTGCTTCCTTATCTTATTCAGGGCCAGAGGACCAGCCTGGTTCCTTCTTGTCTTCTCTAGCACCCATACTTGCTCACCTACGGAGGGGCAGTGAGTTATTAAAGGAATGGAAATTTAATCTACATCTACGGTTGAAAATATGACACGGATGGGATATCAGTCTGGACTGGGATGGGGGAAAAGGTTTAGAGGGAAACCCTGAGCCTTTACTTGTTGAGGTTAAACTAGATCAGTCAGGAATTGGCTAGCCACCCTATTTTTAGAGGAGGTCATTGATGCTTGCCCTCCCAAAACATCTGTGCTCTCAGGATGGACCCCCAAGACACCTGTTTGTGTAGATTGCTCACCCCTCCAAAAGGAGAAGCTTGTACATCTACATGAGTTTATACAGAAGCAGACTCAACCAGTCACTAGGGCCATTGGCTCATCCTTGGGATCCTCCTATGCTTGTTATTCCCCCCCCCAAAAAACCCAGTCAGCAGAGACTGCTACAGGATCAAAAAGCAGTCAGTGCTCATTTGCAGCTGTTGGGGGCCTTGCAGCTGGAGCTTCGGTGCCCCGCTGCTGTGCCCAGGGAGTGGACCCAGATTGTCACAGATCTCAAGGACTGCTTCTTTACGAATCCTGTGTGTCCTTCTGATCCTAACGAGTTTGCTTTCTCTATACCTAGTGTAAAGGTTAAGGAATCTGCAAGAAGATGTTGTGGGCACTTCTGCCCCAAGGGATGAGAAATAGCTCTGTCTTGTGGCAGGCACCATGTGTAGGATGAGCCCTGCAAAAGCCCAGTGAGCAGGTTCTTGTTGGGTTTTTTGTTGTTGTTGTTGTTGTTTTTGTTTTGTTTTGTTTTTTGTTTTTTGCAGGACTAAGGTTTGAACTCATGACTTTGCACTTGCCAGGCAGGTACTTGTGCCACAGAGCTATCTCCCCAGCTCCCGAGCAAACAGGTTCTTGAGCACATTTGTCCATTACAGAAGCAGCAGTTTATTAACAACTGGTTCTAAATTTCAGCTCTCTGACTTGATTGCCTTGGTAAAAAGGGACTGAAAGGCTTTTGGCCACTGCCTAGGCCCTGGGAAAGTACAGACATCCAGCCCTTGTTATTATTGAGGAACTTTACTGAGTACATGGTGGTAAGACCTCAAAAACTTAAAACAAGATGAGATCAGCTGTGCACTTCAAATGATTTCCAAAAGTTTGTAGGAAACATTGATTGGATCTCTCCTAAGTGGGGCAGTCACTTATCAAATTAAAGCATCTTTATGATACTTTGCAAGGAGACCCTCAAATCGGCTCTCCACAATAATTAACACTTGAAACACAGAAAGAATTAGCAGAGAAAATATTACAAGAATAGCAGGCATATCCTATCAGTGGTAATCGACCCTTGTCTTGGACATTTTAAATGTTCCACATTCTCCTACTGGACTTTAGGATCAATTTTATGATTCACAGTTGTTTCCTGTTGAAGGGCTATATCTTTCTAATCAATTGATAACAACCTTACAGTAATACACTGAACAGATTACCGAAATTGTTGACTTGAGGAGGACCTGCCCCTATTGGTTGTCTGCTGTTGATCCATCTATAATTGTGTTGCCTATAGATTTATCTCAAAGGTCTATTGTATTATGGTAAGTGATCTATTGGCAAGTTGCTCTCACTGGTTGTACACGGCAAACTAATAATCATTGTCCTAATGGTTCTATCTTTCATTTCTTTTCCAAACATCCATGTATCATACCAAACTTACACAAGTAAAGCCCACTCATCTTTATAGACAGCTCCTGGAAAGAAAAGGCAGCTGTCTGGAGGAAGGGCTTCCAATGTATCATCTTGACCTCAGAGTTTTCAGCTCAGTAGTTAACAATCACTGCTATTCTTCATGTTATAGAGTGAACTAACATCATCAGCGATTCTGCCTCTGCAGTGTTTCTTACCCAAAGGCTAGAAAGTGCCCACCCGCAAGCTACTCTAGAACCTCCATTATTTAATTTATTTATTAGACTACAATGAGTGATTCAAAATCACTCTGCTCCCCACTTTGTATTGAACATATTAAACTGCATTCCAGTCTACCAGAACAATTGGTCCTTTGTAGTCAACAGGCTGATTTTTTTTCTTTTCTTTTCTTTTATGTATTTGGTATAGGGTCTCACCAGGTAGCTTTTAGTGATCCTCCTGTCTCAGCCTCCCCAGCACTGGGATCACAGTTGTGTGCCACCACACAGTCTTGGTGGCCGGCTTGTGCACACACGGTGGGGCCAGTGCAACATGTGGTATCAGTGATTGGACCCAGGTACTTGCAACCGCTTAGGCAGGCATTTAGACCATCGAGCTAATGCCACGGCCCCGACAAGCTGATCCTTTAATAGCATATGAGACTCCCTTTGACTTGGTCAGACAATGCAACCTCACCACCATCCAAAGTTTTAACCAAGAACTCTCACTTACGATCATAAGCTAGAAAGATCACACTATCCTGCCTTACTTGCCAGAGAATTCCTAGACCTGTTCCCACTAAGAGCAGCAGCTCCCAAGGACTTAAGCAAGATCAAAGTCGGCAAATGGGCATTACCCATCTCTCCTCTTTGGGCCAATTACAACACGTTTGTGTTTCAATAGATACTTACTTTCATGTGATTTGCGTCCCTTGCCACACAGGAGAGAAGGGGACAAGTCCACAGCTGAATCCTTTTAAATATCCCAAGGCTTGTTTCCCCTTTCCTGTTGCTATACTCGTAGTGATTTGTTTCTTCTTGTTCTATCCTTAGCCAGCTGCAGAGAAGCTCAAACCCATGGATGCCTACAAGCTCTGCAGCCTCAGCTCACTCTGATTCAATTTCTGCCATCAAATAAATAGACAGGGGGAAATGGTGGGGACCACAGAATGCGAATTGAGTCCAGAGGAAGTCCAAGGCCATCTTTGTCCTTCCCTGTAAGCCACAACCTGGACACTTCCTGTTTCCCAGTCCCAGCTGAGGGCCTATGGCTCGTGATGCTGTGGCATCCACAGGACATGATAAGACCTGCTGAGGATGAAGGTGAGGTAGTAGAAGCAGTAAAAATTTTTCTTGGGAAAGAGGCAGTTTCCCTATTGGCCTCTGTCTCATCCATGCAAAAATACTTTGTCCTTTCTACTAGCCCACAGCAATCATCACCTTGTTCCAGGAAAAGTGTGCTCCCTCCTTCTGAAAATGTGTGCGTAGGCTCCATCAGTAGTGGGCCAGCCCAAGCGGGCTTCACCTGTGCCCATTCTGAGGCACTGACCTCCCAGCCCCCTTTCCATGCATTGTTGCTTTCTGATTTCATCCCCGGCTGTACCCCTCACACAGGCAGTTACCAATCTTAGCCAGATCCCTAGCAGGTGATGGAAAGTTATTGTTCAACAAATGAAAAGCTTCAGCTTTGCAAGGCAAGGAGTTCTGCTGAGGATGGTGGCGACTGTACCACAGCAGTGCAAATGCACTTAACTCTGTAAGCTGCACCTGAAGAATTGAGCAGATGACGAATCTAATGCTATGGGCATTTTGCCATCATGTAAAACATTGTGTTTTATTTGATTTATGGTTTGTGTTTAGGTGTCGCTCCAAAGCCTCATGCCATCATGGGGTAGCTTTTAGAGTTTATGCTTAATTCATGATCCAATATGAGTGTTATGGGTGTGAGTGCTACGCCTACCCTGGCGTGGATAGCCTGAATACAATGCTGTTTTGCCGCCATGAACTGCCACCCTCTGCCATGGGCCACTCTGCCTTGGAGCCAGCTGAGTATGGACTGAAACCTCCACTAACTATGAGCTAAATAAATCTTGTCTTCCTTAATTCTGGGTGTCCAGCATTTTGTCCCAGCGATGAGAGAAAAGTAACTGAGACAGATACCAAAACAGCTAAGTGGATTTGACTAAATCTTGGATAATTCTGAACACCAAGGTAAATAATAATAGAAACAGATTATAATGCAGAATAAAATAAGAAGCCAGTGGTCTGTATGGATATAAAAAAATGAGCGTGTACAGATATGCAAGAAAAAAAATCTCTCCCTCCCATCAGTCACCTCCTGAGAGATATGGAGAGGGGCTGATGGAATTGGAACACCACTGTCTTAGTCACTTTTTACTCATTGCTGAGACAAACACCCGACATTCAAAATGAAGGAAGGAAAGGTTTATTTAGCTCACAATTACTGGAGGTTTCAATCCATTCTCAGCTAGATCCAAGGCTGAGTGGCACATGGCAGAGAGCATCCAGTTCATGGCGGTGGAACAGCAACAAAATGGCGACAGAGGCAGCCAACCAAACAAGGCAGCAGAGAGCAACAGTTCTAGTCTGTCTCTCTGTCTCTCTTTATATTCCAATAAGGCTCTCTGCCTTAGGATATCTGCCCTAGACCACACCCATAGTCCCAGCCCTACTCAGACCGATAAGCCCATCAGTATTAAAACACATAATCCCAGGGATCATGGATCAAGTCTCAATCTATAGAAATCCCTGCCCAATGACTACATGAGGCTTTGGGGGGACAACTAGACATAAACCATAACAATCACAGCTCAGCAAGCATCAAAGCAGAGCCTATTTCAGACAAGAGTAATTAATGAATACTAAAATTATTGATGAGATCAAACAGTTTGATGAGACACAGAATATTAACACAATTTCACTGTCTCTCCCCCTGATGAATTAATTCAAAGGGGCAGAGAGCAACTACAGCTCAGAGGACATCGGCTCAACAGAGACCAGCATCACTCTGGACAGTGAGAGGACACAGTGACACCAGCTACTGCCTGGTGTGATGCAGAGAGGCAGGCAGAGCATCTCCCTGTTACGTTGTTGCCAAAAGCCCACCCAGGGAATCCCCTGGGGAGGAACCCACGGTGAGGGTCATTCTACCCAGGAGCTGGCCCAGAAGCTTTCAAAAGAAACAGAGAGATGGTTCCAGATTAAAGGAGGCTACACAGAGAGAGGGTGGCCAAGTGCGGTACCTCCTGGATCGGATCCCAGCTGCTTTTAGCATTTTTTTTTTTCTTGTGCTATAAAGGACGTGAACAGGACAAATGGAGGTTTGACGACATCTATAGATAAGTTAGAGATACTTTATCGATGACGGTGAACTTCCTGGCTTGGAGCATAGCACTTCCGGCAGTAGAGGAGGATGTTCCTGTTTGCGGGAAACCACGTGGAAGAGTTTGGGAATGAAAGGTTGTGAATGCTGCAGTTTCCTCAGAAACAGTTCAGAAACACAAGAAAGCTTCAAGGAGGAAGGACAAGAAAACAAGAACAGAAAAGTATAAACAGTAAAGTGTAAAAATTTTTTGAACTATTTTTCCAACTTTTCTCAATGCCTGAATTTTTTTTTTCATTTTTTCTTGTTTATTTTATTTTGTCTTTTTGAGACAGTTTCTCACTACATTGCCCAGGCTGGCTTTGAACTGGCAATTCTGGAGGGATCAGTTGGTCTTACTGATGCAGGGGAAAACGATCCCCAACCTGAAGAGCTCGTGTTCTCTAAAACCGACGACTGAATTTTAGGAACAAACGGAGGTTATGAGCAGAATAGATTTATTAAGAGAAAGAAAGCTTCTGTCTGGGAAGAGGGACAGAAGGGGACCCGAGCGGGTTGCCCAATGCCTGAATTTATTATTACTTTTTTTAATTAGTGGTATTGGGGATTGAACCTTGAGTTTTCACGCTGAACAACATTGCCAGTCCTTTCTTAATTTTTTAGCTAGCCGTGGAACCACATCTACTAGGGTCAGTGTTACGCTGGGAGGGCAAAGCTGGTAAAACGCTGACCAGCTGTCAGAGTACCACCCGCAGGGTTGAGTATACCGGAAGGGACCCCATCCACCCAGACAGGACCTCGAGAGCAGGTGGGCGGCAGGGGCTGGTGCTTCTGCGCCGGGCGCGGAATGGCTGGTGCGCCCCCTGGTGGTGAAGCTGAGTCTCGGGCCGCAATCGCCGCCGGGTCCGCTGAGCGGTTAGCTGAGCGCCCCTTTCTGGTTAAAGGGTGCAGAGCCCAGACTCAGGCGTCCCCACGCGTATGCCTTTGCTCAGGTAGGAGGAGGCCCTTGGCTGCTCTCTGTGAGGATGCTACTGGTGCTCTGTGCACTCCAGGGGAGGGCCAGGGTCCCTTTTCTTTCTGAAACTAGAGCGCAGCACTGGAGACAGGCCGGTGAGGAGCATGAAGGAGAAGGCATGGCGTTCTCGGCGTTACAAACGTTCAAGTCTGGAGGACCGCCTGTAGCTTCACCAAGCCTGCATCTTGGGTCCAGGATTGAGTCCACAGCCACAGCCACAGTAGACAACGACTGCTACATGTAACAGCGCTGTGATTTCAACATTGTAAATGGTTTCCGTGAGGTTCCAAGGAATTGCATTTCTAACCATGCTCACGGGTCGTGGAGCTGAGGGCAGAGTCAAACCCTGGGCCGCCGCTTCCCAGACCTTGCTCTTAGCAGGGCTATTTCTGGTGGGATAGATGTACTTTTTTTTTTTTTTTTTTTTTTTTTTTGCCTAGATTTACCTCTTTCTTTCCTCAGGTGACCTAAAGATGTGGGGGCTCAAACCAGCACCCTACCTCAAAACTCACTGGCAGAACTACCGCCCCTCCCTACACCTCAGGCAGTGACAGAATAGGATTTGCAGGAAGACCCAAACTAACAGCGGAGGCGAATGTTCTGACATCTAGAACCTGGGGAAGAGAAGTGAATGCCGAATGCCAGCCAGCATGAGCGATGTGTTAGTGGTGAACTGCCAGCAGAGGTGACATGGAAATGCTGCTAAGAGGAAAAGAGGGTTCATAGCGGGGCACCCCAAAATGCACTCAGCTGAGAATCCCATATATACTTTGTTCTGCTCCTTCCGTTCTATTGAGGAGTGACATGCAGGTGGACTCAGGTCATGTCAGCTCAGCATGAAGAGCTAGCATCCGCTGGATCCACACAGGTCATTCGGAGTGGTCTTTCTCCTCTGCTTCCCCTTGACACCAAGTAGGGAGGAGGGGATAATCTGGTTCACCCAGCGAGCAGTCTGTGACCCAGGCACTGAACAGGATGGGGCAGCAGGAGACACTTGGCTTCACAGAAGCCCATAGCCACTGTTCATTGTGCAGACAGTGAGCCCGGCTTCCCATGCTGCCACCTGATACCTTCATGGCAACTGCAGGAGGATGGCACCGCTGAACTTCCCAGTAAGGAAGCAGGTTCCAGGAGGGAGGGTGATTTTGCTGCACCCACCCAGCTACGAAGCCACAAAGCCAGCCTGCCGTTCCCCTCCAAGAGCCTGCTCCATCTCATCCCACTTTCCAGTTGATCCAGAAGGGAGGGGACAGCAAGGGGCAGTCTAACATGCTCACGAAGTGTGGGCCGTCTCCAACTTAGCACTCACCCCAGGAATGTTTAAGGTTTTTCTCAGTATCTTCTACATGGGGGATATGCACAAATATACATATATGAAGTGGTCTGGCTACGGGACAGAGAAAGGCAAGGGTCCTTTGCACACACAGGTGGGTCAGCCCCTCCCACCTCCTAGCCCCCACGATTTTCCACCAAACCTGGCCTCCCCCAGACAAAGGCTGGACACAGGCAGGGATGCAGTGGCCACTGTCAGCCCTGTTCAGGGACCTTGAGTCTTGCCACCTGGTTCTTGGCTGTGTCTCTCCTCCATGAATACTGCTTCAGTAGGGAGACCTAAGAGCCTCTTGAGGGCCATGCTATATCCACTGCAGGGACAGAGGCTCACAGAAAGGAAGGAGGCCCAGACAAGCCTCCCTCTGGGCCAGCTTTGGTCAGGTAGCTCCAGGACTTTGGCCACAAGGTCAGCTCTGAGGCATGAGAGTGCCCAGCCCTGAGTAGGTCTGAGATAGGTCTGTCTTGGACCCCAGCTTCCTCATCCGTAGTGTGGTATTGGAGCCCCTAGGGCCAGGCACTGTGGGATGCTGGGGGCAGGAGAAACCAATGGCTGCGGGTTTTGACTGCAGGGCCAGTGAGGCTTCAGGGTCAGCTGTGCTGGGGGGGGGGAGGCAATGAGGATGGGAGCTGAAAGCAGGTACTGCCAGGCCCAGGCACAGTCCTCAAGGGTGACACCACTGCTCCAGGACTGCTGGGGTTGTGACAGAATGCCTGACACATAGCCTGAGGCAGAAAGGAGGTTGCACACTTGTCATTATTGAATGTTCATGGTACAGGCCACCATGCACTGGCCAGGGAAACAGAGCAGTGAAATAAAACAGTCTGGGCAATCCCAGCACTCTGGGAAGCTGAAGCAGGAGGACTGCAAGCTCAAGCCCAGCCTGAGCAACTTGGTAACTGAGCAAAGTCTGGTCTCAAAAGCAAAAGTTTTGAAAAGGGCTGGGGACATAGTGCAGGGCAAATGCCCTGGAGTCAATCCCCAGTATCACATAAAGCAGATGCGCGTGCACGCGCGCGCACACGCACACGCACACGCACGCACACACATGTGCCCTGAGAAGGCAGAAAGCAGCCAGGAGTCTTGGTCTTTTGCCTTCATCTGGCCAGATCAAGCGCTCAGGATTCTGTGAGACAGTGCTGCAGGGTCGGTGTTGTCCCTGAGAAGTTCAATGAGCCCTAGGATAAGGCAAGAGAACGGCGGAGTGGGAGAGAAGGAGCGGGACATGGAGTCCCCATTTTTCCTTTCCTGCCTCCAGCTGTCCCCCAACCTCCGCCATCCACCGTGAACACCCGTCCCAAAACACCACCCCATACCCTCAGGTCCTGCGGCAGCGCCCACCGCTCCGTAAGAAATGGGCCCCGGATGGGTGGGGTCTACTCCACACTGGCCCCACCTTCTGGGTCTCGAACTCCTTCCTCTCCCGGTGCTGCTCGGTCCCCACCTCCAGCTTTCCTCCCTGGGCTCTTTTGTCCAAGATTTTCACTCTTTGTAAGTCTCCTCTGCTCCCAAGGCTGAGGACAGCCGCCCGTGTGCTCCAGCTTGCGCTGCCCTTCTGTCCTCAAAGAACTGTGGCGAGGGAATCCTCATCCCTGCGGCCCTGCACAGGCACCTGGCCCCGGGAACACTTGCAGAGCTGCTGGGGGTGCGGCTCAGTGACAACTCCTTGATCTGGTTCGCGCCCCAGCACCGCACAGCACACGTACGCGCTTACTGTCAAACAGATCGAGGTAAATGTTACACACGAATGGCCGCGAGGACAAGTCTATTCCCACAGGAGCTGAACTACACAAAAGGACACTTTAGCTTGAGAAGCGACAAGTGGTAGGATTGCTAGCTTGGGACGTGACTCATTTTCATGTGTCTGGGAACCTAACTGACCTTCCCCAAACAAAGAAAGCTGCCAACGTGCTTTTTGGAACGCACTGGCGCTTGGACCCGCGAGGCCGCGTCGGGGGAGGAAAAGGAGGCGTGGCGTATGGCTTAGCGGTGGTGGGCGTGGCGATGGTGGTGGGCGTGGTAATGGAAAATACAGGGATGAAGTGGGCGGGGCGGCAGGGATGGCAGGAGCAGAGAGGACGAGAGAAGCGGGTGGGCGTGGCGACGTGGTAGGCGTGGCTCTGCCTGCAAGCGAACTACAGCTCCCGGCATGCCCGGCGCTCACCATCCGCGGCGCGGAACCGTGGATGCAGACGCCGAGGCGGGCGATGAGGATGGAGGCTGGAGAACCAACGCGGCCGGCTGGGGCGGGTGGCCGCGCCGCGGGCGGATGGGGCAAATGGGTGCGGCTCAACGTCGGAGGCACAGTGTTCCTGACCACCCGGCAGACGCTGTGCCGGGAGCAGAAGTCCTTCCTCAGCCGCCTGTGCCAGGGGGAAGAGCTGCAGTCAGATCGGGTGAGCTCGCGGAGGCGGCGACCGGGATCCCGGTTCCTGAAGCGGCGTTGTCCCGCCCGGCCCAACCGCTGCTCCCGCCCGCAGCCTGGGGCCCGGCTGGGTTGTTTCCGGGGAGCCAGAGGCGGGAAGAACTGGCAGAAAGAGGGAGAGGGAGTGGAGCCTGGAGTGTGCCCATTGCCGTGGCAACGGGGCGACGCAGGCCGCAACCCTTTGGCGCTTGCAGGCTGCCTCATTTGGACCCGCTTACCAAACGGGACCTCCGCTCTGGAGAGGAGTTGAAAAGGCTGCCGTCCTGCTCTTCGGGTTGTGCAGGGTGGAAGGGTGAGGGGAACCGCCAGAGGAACGGGGTGTCTTCTCCGTGGGGCTTAATCTGAGAGAAGCACTGGCCCCACTGACAGGATTTCTGGGCAGCAGCCACCCTGCTCTGGTCACCTGCACGACCTTGGGTGGAGCCCTTCCCTCCTGCAGGTTCAGCCCCCTCTGTAACCCAAGGAGCTGATCTGGAGATGACTTCAAAGGCTCCCTGTCTCTCGCGTCTAAGCTGTGACCTTGGCAAGTCCCTCCTGGGAGTTGTACAGATGTCTGCCCTACCTCCCTACAGGCTGCCAGTCCCCAGTCAGAGCGGAGATCCTTTGGAAACTTGTAAACATCCCTGAAAGACTGGGGATCTGGTGGACAGTAGCACTGGCCTTAGGGGACTCTCCAAGAACTCTATGCTGGACCATATGCCACTCAGTGAATGTCCACTGTGACCTCTAATTATGGGGAGAGAAGAGAAATCCCATCAGGACACATTGTTGGCCCAGAGTCAGGAAAAGGCATAGGCAGGGTTTGAACTCAGGTCCATCTGACTCCAGGGCCTCATTGCACCATACTGCCTCTGGCTCCTCCCTCCCAGAAGTCCCTTCCTGGATCTCCAGAGAGCATTCCTGTAGAGGTTGGCTGGAGGGGTCAGGGGTAAGCTCAGACTTCTTTTACCACCTATGCCCTCCCCTCCCTAGGATGAAACTGGGGCCTACCTCATCGACCGTGACCCCACCTACTTTGGCCCCATCCTGAACTTCCTCCGACATGGCAAGCTGGTCCTGGACAAGGACATGGCAGAGGAGGGTGAGTTGGTCCAGGGGGCTGGCCTGGGGCCCACATCCTTGCACTGCCCCTGCAGCCTGCTAAGGCCTAGAGCCATTTCTCCCAGCTAGGTTGGATGTCTGCTTTCTCACATGGGTGTGGGCAGGGTTGATTCTCAGGGTCTCTGCCAAGCTTGCACTGAATAAATGCTGTCAGGGAAGTAGACTGAGATATGCTTAAGGGACAGAGGAGGCCAGTGATACCGTAGGGCCTCTGTTACAGGCAAAGATGCCCTTTCTCTCTGGCTTCCTGGGAAACCAGGTGTAGACGGTCACCCCCAGAAGCAGGGCTAGGCCACGGTGCAGTTGGGCGTAGGAAAGGCTCAGCCTTCTTTCTCTGGGTGATCCAGTGTCTCAGATGCTGCCTGGCAAGGGCTGGCAGGCAGCAGGTGGGCGGAGCGGGTACCTCCTCCCCAATCTGGCACCCTCTGCACACTGCACTGGTTGTGGGTGGAGGCAAGGGAGGTGCTCTCTGTGTGCGCTTCCGCTTTTGCAAGCCTGCTGTGCCCACATCTGGGCCTAGCACACAGTGGGGAAGCCGTGGCGGGAGAACAGTCCCTTAACATAGCCCAGGCAGAGCCCAGGACTACGGTCAATGCTGAGTCAACTTTCCCCAGAGCACAGCGTGTGTCTGGTCAGCTGACCCAGCGCAGCCAGCTAGGACACATCAGTTTTCTCTGCATCTCCACTGGTGTCTTTAAAATGGGGCAGTGGCCTGCATTCAGGAGTGTTCATGTTGGTCTTATAGATGTCCTGAGTCCCGTGCCACCAGTGATGTTGACACAGCTCACCTTAGCCCTCTCCACTCTACACCATATCCCCTTCCCCTGACCCTCAGGAAGGCCAGGTGACTCCCCCATAGGTCAGGGCTTCAACACTGAGTGCATGTATAGCCCAGCTCTGCTGAACCCCAGCAGCAGTCCCTGTGGGAGCTCAGGTGCTATGGGTGTGGCCAGGGCCCAGAGCAGATCCCCTCACAGGGGACGTGGATGCCGCAGTTGTGTCACAACCAACGCGTGTTTACAAGTCTGGGCTTCTCGGGGCCCTGCTTCTCCCAGCACCCTCTGACAGGGCAAGGTCCCCATTGAGGCAGATGGGAGATCTGGGAGGGGACTTAATGAGCTGTGTGACTAGAAATATTACTCAGCCCCTCCATTCCTCCCTGTGAAATGATGGAACAGCACCCACCACATTGGCCCTGCAAGGCCAGATGTCTCATCTGATACCTGCTTCAGGCAGCAGCACTCACTGACTACCCCCTGCATGTAAGATGTCACGTGGGCGTTGCCAAGCAGGGGAGATCAGAAAGGGGCTTTGAAGTAGTTCATTCTGGCTGTGACCGCAAAGTACTATAGGCTGAGTGGCCTATAAACCACAGCACTTTCTCCCAGCACCTGTAGGGTCAGGTCCTCCTGGCCACTTCCTACAAGGACACTGAGGGCACCTCCCTCATGACCTTCTTGTCTCTCACAAGTCCATGTCCCTCCTAGTGCAATCACACTAGGCATTAGATTTCAATGTATGAATTTTGGGGGCAGGCCAAGGAGATAGCTGAGTAGCATCAGCGCTTGCCTGGCAAGCTCAGGGCCCTGAGTTCAATTCCTGCTACCTCGAGAAAAAGAAAAAAAAAAATGGGAAATGGGGGACAATTCAAAATAAGCCCCATCCTCAGGAGCCCAGTGGCCAGAGGGACCAGAAGGTTACCTATCCTGCAGTGTAAGAAGCCAAACACAAGGAGCTCCTGCTTTTGTGTGTGTGTGTTGGGGGCGGGGAGGTGGCTTGCTCCATCCCTCAAATTTAGCCATAAAATGAGATAGTGACGGATGTTCTCCCCAGTCCACATGCAGAAGGTGAGCCCAAGGAGCTCCGCAGACTGCGCAGTGCTGTACCTCTAGTGGGAAGGCGAGGGCTCTGAGGGGCAAGGAGCCAGTGCACTCTCTCAGGCACTGGCTCTGGGACCTTGCACAGGCTTCCTCTTTCCGAGCACCCGCTTCCCCAGTTCAGCACTCACCTCTGGTTTTGAGAATTAAGTGCCGCAAAGAGCATCACATTCTAGGGCCAGTGAGATAGTTCAGCAGTCTAAAGTGCCTGCTTAGGCAAAGGACCAAGGTTCAATCTCTGCTGGTGCTGTGCCAGCCCTGCCCCCAGGATGGGTTGAGCCAGTCACAAAAAAAAAAAAAAAAGAGCATCACATTCTGTGCATGGGGGCTTGGCATTTAGGGTATGCCTGGTAAATGAGACAGTGTAGCAGACTGGGCCCAGACTGTCCCCACTGTGGTTTGGGGACCCAGCCCCCTCAGTGCTAGACAACCCCAGGTGACACACCTGCCAGGTCCCCGTGTTCAGTGCTGTAGAGATGTAGGGCAGAAGCTTACCCCTTCCATGGGGAGTGTGGGACCCCCAGTGGGAAGTGTTCCCTCTTCTCTATCGCCAGGGTAGAACAGGAAATAGGTTTGGGAATAGAAGGGACGAGAGGAAAATGGGGTCAGGCAGCAAGACTGACTGCGGCTGCTGTGCCTGTCAGGGGTCCTGGAGGAGGCTGAGTTCTACAACATCGGCCCTCTGATCCGCATCATCAAAGACCGGATGGAGGAGAGAGACTACACGGTGACACAGGTCAGAGCGTGGGTCCTGCACCCTGGGGTAGGTGGGTGAGGAGAGGATGGAGGCTGGGGAAGGCGGAGCATCTGTGAGGGGGAAGTGGTAGCAGCGTGCTAGGGCTGTGTCCCTGCCTCTGCTCCTTTTGCTGTGTGCCCTTCTCTGGGATAGAGAGGTGCCAGAGTCGTCAAGCTATCTCTTCTTCAAAGAGACCAGTCTGCGGAAGGGAGTGGAATTCTCCACCCCACTGGGAGGTGCACGCCTGCACACAGGGCGTGAGGCACCCCATCCCATCTCATAGCCCCGTGGTTTGAAAAGGGGAGGCTCAACTGGTGACCAGATGTTCCCCAAACTCTGCCCTCCCTCCCTCTTCTATCACCAGTGTTCCAGTTCCAGCTCTGCCACCCCTGAGCTGAGTAACCTCCAATAAGTAACTGAACCTTTCTGAGCCCAAGTGCAAATTCCCACAATGCACAGAGTCCTGAAGAATTAAATGACCTCATGCACATTGAGTGTCCAGCACTTAGTAAATACTCAGAGCATGGCTTCTTTCCTTCTCTCCTTCTCTCTTGTCTCCCTCCTGGAGTCAGGGAGGTAGTGCCTGCCCTCCACGTGACCCTTCTCCCCACAGGTGCCACCCAAGCACGTATACCGCGTGCTGCAGTGCCAGGAGGAGGAGCTCACTCAGATGGTCTCCACCATGTCTGATGGCTGGCGCTTTGAGCAGGTAGGCTGGGGACACAGGGCACCATGGGGGACTAAAGGGGAGGCAGGGGCCTCTTCCTCTCTGCAGCCCAGCCTCTGGGTCCCCACCACAGCCCCACTGGAGACTTCTGACATCACAGCAGCAAGGTTAGGTGAGGCCTCTCCCATGCAGGGACAGGGACAGAGGATGGAGCCGGAGTCCTCCCATACACGAATAAGGCTCCAGCCCCAAGTGACAGCCCAGATACAAGGAAACAAGGGCACGAGGGCCACCAACATAGGGTGCTCCACAGACACAGTCATGAGGCCCCTGCGGGCAGCCCTGTTAATGTCAAGGAATCCCCATACAGGCTTCCAAAGTGGCGTGGGGGCCTGTGGTATCTCCGAGGTCAGAGGCCCTCACCAGCAGACTTGCTGTCATTGTGAGCAGAGTTGTCCCAGGAGCACAAAGAATGATGTCCCACCACTGGAGTTTCCAGAAGAGCAGAGCCAGAGAGCCCAGAATCGGGCTTGTCCTTTCAGGAGAAAGGTTCCACCACCCCTCACCTACCACCATGCAGTCCTGGCTGGGGACATTGACAAAAGAGAAGGCTGGGCTGCCTGGCCCAGGAGCCAGAGGCTTCATTTTCCGGTGCAGCTGCCACAACCCCATCTGTCACATCGCAGCTCCACCTGGGCCTCAGATCTTCCTCTGGACTGTGGGCTAAGAGTACAGCCTTCATGGGCCCCTTGTGGCTATTGGAAGAGGTGCCTGTAGAGTTCTAGGTCTGAGCAGGATGCCACCCTTGACCTTGGTGGTGTTCACCCTGCCAGAAGTACAGCCTTCAGGTCTTGGAGGCCCCAAGGAGGACTCAGAGCAATCCCAGACTCCAACCCCTGTCCTGCATCTTCCTCACTAAGGGCCTCCCAGGCCATCTGCTCTCCAAGCTCTGTCACGAGCACGGTGATATTTTCTTTGCTGCTTCCTGAAAGAGGGTCCCTGAAAGCCCAGTAGGACCTCTCTAGCAAGAGGGCTGTGAGAGTGTGGTTATTGTAGGAATCTGAGACAAGAGTCTCGGCAGTGGCCTGGCCCTCAGAGACAGAGCAAGCGGGGGAGGACCCCTGGTTACTTGTCCTCTGGGCCAAGGCCTGGCCATCCACCCCACCACTGCTGCCAGGAGGGAAGCAGATGTGAGCTGCCGTGTTTGTGGCTGAGCTCAGGCCAGGAGAGCGAGAGGGAGGAAAGGAGGGAGGGAGGGAGGGAGGGAGGGAGGGGGCGGAGACCTCTGGCTCCCTGCCTTCCTGGAGGTGTGCTGAAGCTGCAAGCCCCACCTGAGCAGCTGGGCAAGAGCAGGACTTAGACGATACCCAGCCTCATCTATCCTTGCCCCTGCCCCTAGCTGGTGAACATCGGCTCCTCCTACAACTACGGCAGCGAGGACCAGGCCGAGTTCCTGTGTGTGGTGTCCAAGGAGCTGCATAGCTCCCCTAACGGCCTGAACTCAGACTCTAGCCGCAAGACTAAGGTGAGCCCCCGATGCCCGAGCCCACACCCTGCCCGTCCCCTTGCCATCCACTGCCACTTCCTCCCTCCTGCGGCACACGCATAACCCCATGGTCACAGCCCATGCCATCCATCCCATGGCACATGGTCCTGTCTGCACAGCAGTTACACTGGCCCAGGCTGGGGAGCAGTAGGACAGGACCGTGACAAGGGCATAGCCGGGGGGCTGGGTGTCAGGGTACAGGGGCCACAATGTTGTGGCAGTGGCAGAGCAGCTGATAGGAGTCAGGGCCTGGGGGGACGCTGTTGGACCTGGAACAAGTCGTGTCCCCTCTTGGCCCCCGGGTTGAGTCCTCTATGGAGGGTGCGGGATGTCCCTTGCCTCAGGCGTGGCCCCCTAATTTCCAAGGGGTGATGAATGTCCTTAGTGCTGCTCCGGCCTCTGCCTTGCAAGCTCTGCACAAAGGGCACTGGGAACCCTGGGGACCTGGCCCAGGCTTTCTATCCTGCCCAAGAGGGCTGTTCTGAGGGGACATCCTGTCACATCAGAATCTAGACCAGTGGTGCAGCAGGGTCCCGTTCCCTGGACCTGAGTTGGCTGGGAGCCCGCGGGGCCTCTGGTCAGGCCCGCAGAGCAGGCCAGAGCCAGGCTGGGAATAGGGAGCCCATTGCTCCTGGGGAACCGTTCCTGTGCACTGGAGTCACAGGAAGTCCAACTTCCTGTCTGTCTGTCTGCCACCCTGTCCTGTTGTGAGTCCCCTGCCCACCCCGCTCCCATGGGGGCCGGCCCCCAGCACTGCCTTGCAGGACACAGAGCCAGCCCGCCACCCTGCCTTCCGTATCCCCAGATGCTGCTGCTGCTCCTGCTGGCACAGCTCTGTGCCCTCATGAGTTCCTAGCCTGAATCTGACCTCCCAGAGCACAGCTGTGCCAGGTGCCCTTTGGGACACCCAGCCACTCCCACCCACCCCTCTTCCACCTCTTGCCCTAGCCCCTCCCTGCACATGTGACAGTAGCCAGGATGATGTGGAGTGTCCCAGCAGGGGCCCCTGGCCCCAGCCTCAGCTAGCCACTTCCCCAAGCTTCCCAAGTGAGGATGCCCCTAGCTTGTGTGGCTGTCGCCCTCTCTCTCTGGGTCCCTTTTGTCTTGCCCATCTGCTCTGGCCTGAGATAGGGGCCCGAGGGGACAGCTGCCCTGGCCCCCTCGTTAGTGTCTCCACTCTCTCTTCCCTGGGTCCGCCGGCGGCCGCAGAGCGCGGAGGAGCAGCTGGAGGAGCAGCAGCGGCAGGAGGAGGAGGTGGAGGAGGTGCAGGTGGCACAGGTGCAGGTGGAGGCAGATGCCCAGGAGAAAGGTGCAGCCCACCCCCAGGAGGAGGATTGCTAACAGCCAAGCGAGCAAGCGGACCTCTGCCCTCTCCCTGCTGGAGCCAGCTGCAGCCGGCCAGGCCGTGGGGGGCGGGCTGCAGGGATAGCTCAGTGCCTGGCGCGCCCACCCGCCCGCCTGCATAACCACCCCTTCTCTTACTTTCTCTTTGCAGCCCAGTCATCTCAGGATCCCGCTAACCTTCCCTCCCTCCCACCACCGCCTCCTCCGCTTCCCGCTGGAGGTCCCGCCTCATCTTCATCCACCTTCTCTTCCTCCTGGACCTCATCTGCACCCTGCCTCCTCCCTCTCTGCCCCTGTCCAGGTTTCCTCTCTGCCTGCTCGCACCTCCATCCCGGGGCTGCCCTGGTCCCAGGCCCCCCAGCCCCGCATCCCAGAGCATCCTGCCTGCCGCCGCCTCCCACACCCCTCCTGGCCCCTCCCACCACCCAGCCTGGGGAGGAGAGGCACTGCCGTGCCTGCTGTGTGCCTACCAGCCCCACAACGGCCACCGGGCATCTCTGAAGCTGGCCTCAGCCCTAGGCGCTGCCGCGCCCAGCTCCTGCCACCGCCACCACTCACCTCTCCTCCTTGCAGGTCCCTGTCTGCACCCTCCCAGCTCCAAGCCTGCTCCCCGGCCCCGCGCCCACCCCCAGAGCTGCCATCCCCGGTTGGTAGCCCGGCAGAATGGAGGGAGGGGCGGAGGCCAAGAGGGTGTGCGTCTCCGGTCCTCAGACTGGAGCCCAGGGCTTTCTTCCTGCTCACTTTCCTGCCCACCAGTCTCTCACCCCGTCTGGGCCTAGGGATGAGGCTCTTGAGAACAGAAAGCCAGGAGGTGGGGTCACTGCCCACCTGCCGCCATCCCCTGAGCCAGGCTGGGAGAGGGAGGCTGGAGCCCCAGGCCTGGGCCTCGTCCGTGCAACCCCAAGAGCTCCCAGCACTGCATGGGGCACTGGGTCCCCTGTTTTTGTGAGGTGGGCAGGCCAGGCCACCTATGGACACCCTTGGCCAGTGACAAGTAAGCCAGAGCTGGTTAAGGTTGGGGTTTTGGCCAAAAAGCCCTGACCAGGGGCCCGAAAGCCCCTGCTCCTCCGTCTTAACATGCTGGCCCGGTGACTTTGGGCAATTCACTGTCCCACTCTGTGGGAACAGCTGTTCTGTGACTCCTTTTTCCTAAGACAGCAGTGACTTGGCCTCCCCCAGCCCTGTCCCCACCACAGTGGCCTCTCCAGACAGTCACCACCCAGCCCAAGCAGGGCATGGGGTGGGGCTTGGGATGGGTTAGCTGGCCACCCGCTTCCCCTCATTCTGGTTCTGACTCCGCCTTCTGGGGGCCTCAGCCCCACTGTCCCTCCAGAAGCGGCCTGTAACTCACCTGCTCTCTCTCCCCTCTCTCCTCCCCTTTCCCCTTGACTCTCCTCACTGGCCCTGGTCTTCCACACCCTCCTCTCCTCCTGCCCCTTCCCCCTCTTATCTTCTAGCTATTACAAGCCAGAGGCACCCGGATGTGAGGCCCCAGATCACCTCCAGGGACAGGGGGTTCCGATCCGAAATCCTTTATTTTTGTACCACGGGGTGGGCCCCTGGCCCCAGAAGGAAGACGTGCTCTCCCCGCTGCCACTTCTGTCTCCACCTGCGGGGCTGTGACTTACCCCTGCCTCTGGCGGTGGGCTGGGGGCCTCCTAGGACCTCACAAGGCCTTCAATGGGCCCTCGGCCCCGTGGGCACAGCTGCCTGCCCCCGGCCCAAGCGTGGCACTGTCCAGCTGTGTCTGCCAGGCCCCTTTGCTCCCATGCCCGGGCCCCCCTGCTGCATGGCAGATGCTCTCCCTCCTGGCCCTGTCACATCACCTCCTTGAGCCTCGGTTTCCCTATCAGTGGGGTAACCTGCCTGCTCGCCTACCTCGCAGGGTTGTGGGGTGCAGCAAGGAGCAGAGTCCCTGAAAGTCTTCAGGAGTTGGGCTGCCCCCATTTCTCCCAGGGGCTCCAGCCTAACCCCCAAGCAGGACCCTGCTGGCCAGTAGAGATTCAGGTATTGGGGGCAGGGTAAGGAAATTCAGCCCTTTCCAAAGAAAGGGGTAGGCGCCTCGGCGTTCAGCATGGCTGTGCCCAGGCCCACCCATCTGTGTGGCTGCAGAGCACCCTGCCCACCAGTGGGGCTGGGAGCAACTCAGGAACTCGTGATGAGGGACGGGGCCCCTCTCGGAGCATGGGCTGGCTAGGGACAGGCCGCCAGGGGCCCCTGCGTGTGACCTCCAGGGCGGGTGCTGACCTCTCAGCTGCGCCCCACCCCCTCACAGAATAAACTGAAGAAGCAGTCGGGCTGTCTCCTTTTCTGTAGGCCACTGAGGGGCTGGGCTACATGCCAGGCAGGGAGCAGTGGTGTTTTCCCTAAAGCTGGGGCTGTTGCCTGGCTGGCAGTTGTGCTGCCTGTTGAGGGACAGGTTGGGACGTGGCTGTGTCCTCTGCCAGGTGGCTGGAGGCCAGCAGCAACCCCCCTGCCACACACACACACCAGGGAACTGGGGCCCCACTGCACCCCGACCTCAGCATGGCCCTTCCTGCCCAATAACACCCAACTGCTCGCCCTATTGCTGCCACCCATTGGCGTCCCCCCTCAGCACGCGGGAAGCTCGGCTCCCCGGCCGGTTCCCTGTACTGCCCCACCAGTAGTGAGCCCTCAGGGGCAGTATCCCCAGGCAGATCCCCAAGGTAAGCTCCTTCTGTCCACCTCTGCCAACCACCTGGAGCTGCACCTGCCCTCCTACTCAGCCACCGGCTCTGCCCATCCGCAGAACCAGCCGGGCTCTGGCTTCCGTCCACCTGCTGCCTTCTGCCCTGGCCGTCCCTCCACGTTGCCTTCTCCTGGTTAGGCCTCTGCCTGACCCCACAGGCCCCACCTCCTCAGCTCTGTCACCAGCCCCTCCTGGCCACTGGCCATGTCCAGGCCTGGCATCTTCTCCAACATACTCCACACGGCTGTGCCCCGCTAAACCCGCTCCGGTGGACCCTGCTCACGGGCTGCCTGGGCCCCTACAGTTCCGTGCCACCTCCTTAGTGCAGCCCCGCCTTGCCTTTTCCAGCCTGGGTATCTCTTTGAACCCTACTCCCCAGTCCATCCTTCCGAGCCTGCACTGTGACAACACAGGGCTCACTGTACCCTAGGACACTGTTCTACGGGGACGCTGCCTGCAGCCTTCGCACACCTCGCAGGTCACACCCCCTCGTGTCCCCTGCCTTGGGCCATCATCCCCAGGCTGGGACTGGGAGCCACATTCTTCCTGTGGCCCACAGTGCCTGGCCCATGGGAGTCCGTGAAATATCCACTCAGCCAGTGACTTGGGGACACTGGGACAAGCATCACCCTAAAGGGCTCAGGATCCACAGCTGGCTCCATGCCATTGTGAGGGTGCCCTGCCCCTCTCCGAACCTCAGTTTCTTCTCAAGATTCCAGAGAGAGTCTGTCACTCATCCCATCCTGTCCCCTTCACTGTGACCAGAGTCCCCAAACCATGGCCTTCCAGCCCTCAGTGACTTCCGCTGCCCCTTGGTGTGGTCTCCCATGCTCGGCAAGCAGGAAGCCAGACTACTCAGTATCGGGCACAAGGCAGGGCTGGGCCCCAGTCAGATGCCAAAAGCAGAGTCTCCTGGCGCAGGTGATTTATTCTTGAGAGTGGGCTGCCCTTCTAGGCTGGGTTGGGGTTGTCGGGACCCTCCCAAATGAGGCTGTCCCACCCTTTGGCTTAGGGCAGCAGCTGCCCACTTGGTGTTCCAGGGCCCTGCAGGTCCCTGTGACAGGGCCACCTCCCATCTCGAAGAGGCTGGAACCTGCTCCAGGGCCAGGGCTACGCATCACATGCACACAGGAGGAGGGAGCCTGACCCTTCTTCCTGGGACAGAGAGCTGCACCATCCCACTGTGCGCCCCTGAGTGTGAAGCAAGAACCAAGAAGACAAGACCAAGAGGATGGGCTGGGGCCCAAAGGGGCTGGGTGTGCCCTCCCACCAGCCTGCCCATTGGACCTGGGCCCCCAGGAGAGCCTGACCCCAGGCTGATGGACCTCCTTCTCCTTATGCAGTCTCTGGAGAATGGTAGGCACAAGATGCAGCCTCCTGCCTCTGCAGGGCCACTTGCCCCCAGAATACTTGTTCCTCCGCCAGGTGGGTGCTGTGCACACTCTATCCAGGAGGTGCCCCTGGCTCACAGCACCTCAGGTCAGCGCCTGCCAGATCCAGCCGACCACACCTGTGATGCGAGTGTAGACGCCAAAGTAGTTGGGCCGGCCACAGCCCAGGCCCCAGCTGACCAGCCCTGCCAGGAACCAGCGGCCACTGGGCTCCTTGCACACCAGCGGCCCACCAGAGTCACCCTGAGAGGAGGAGAGGACAGGGCTGCATCAAGAACTCGCTGAGTGACTTGGGAGGCTGAGGCAGGAGGATTGGTGCGAGTTCGAGACCAGCCTGGGCTACAAAAGTGAGCTCAAGGCCAGCCTCAACTGCATAGCAAGACCCTGTCTCAAAAAAGACAAAAAAAAAAAGTATGTGACATTGAAAGAGCCCACCCAGTGATCATATACTAATTGAAGAACTCGCTGAGTGGCAGCAAGAAAGGCACATCCCGGTTCAAAGCTCTTCTTCCTCAAATGCAGTAAACAGAGTGCAGCCGCATTACTGGTCTCTAGTGGGTCTCAGAACCTGTGGGTGGGGGTCCCCACACCCTGACCGCCTTACCTCCCTTCTGCCTCCCGTCCTCTCCACTTCGTGGCCCCCGCCCCAGGGCCCCAGACTGGCTTGGAGTCCAAGGCCCCCCTGCCTGAAGTCTTCCTGCTCAGCATGCCTCTGCCCTCCTGGCTTCCATCTCCTCATCTATGACATGGGTGGGTGGTGGCCGTCCACCTCCCTGGCAGGCCTGGAGGCTCTGCGGGCTAAGACCAGGCCCTGCACGTGGGAATGTCACCCTCCCCATTTGCCAGCCCTGTGGTATCACCTGGCATGCATCCTTCTTGCCCTTGCGGTAGCCGGCACACAGCATGCGCGGTGTCACCTGGTAGCGATAGGCCTCGCTGCACAGGTCCTGCGCAACCAACTGCACGTCCACTTTCTGCAGGACATTGCTGGTGGGGCCTATGGGGGTAAAGGGCAAAGGGCAAAGGAGAGAAGATGGGGTGCTCAGAGGCCTCCCGCACCTCCTGCCCCTTCCGTCTCTCCTGCTCTGTCCCTCTGCTCTGGCTCTTTGGACCAGTGTCTTCCTCCATACCTCATCCCCGCCTCCCCTCTTCCTCCCCCCAGTTCTCCTCGCCAGCAGGCTCCCCTCAGCTGCAGCCCTGAGGGAAGTTTCCAGAGCCTCATACACTGTCTCCTTCATGACCCTCCATGATCCTCCTGTCCAGCCCAGAGCTGCCCCGCATGTCCCCTGGAGAGGCCTGAGGGACCCTGGCACAGAGTCCACCAAGAGACTCAGCCTCCTTAATCTAGGCCAGGACCCCCGTGTCAGGAATTTGAAGACTCAAGTGCATATGGGGAACAGCACCTGCCCTAGATCCTCGTGGTGGCCTGCGAGGCCCTGCTGGTCCTTCCCCAGACCCTCACCCAGCTGCATTTGCCCTCTCCCCACAGCACCCCAGGTCCCCTCAGCTGCAGCTCCTGTTGTCCTTTGATCTTCCTGTCCCACACCCGTGCCTTTGCCAGGAGCACTTCCCTGCCAACCCAGCATCCACACCTCAGCTTAATCAGGTGACCTCATCCTTCCCCGGCCCAAGCCAGAAGGGGTCTCCTCCGCTGCCCCGTCCCTGTTCCTCCCCATCTGCGTCAGCTCTTAGCACTGTGTCCCCCACAACACTCTCATCTTTCTGCTTTGCCTAACATGGTGCTGGCGTATAGCAGGTGCTCAGAGATGCACTGAAGGAATGAACTAATTAGCGAGTGAGCCAGTCTTGGCCACTGCTTGGCATCCTCTTAGACAAGTTCCCTGTCGTCTGAGCCCAGGTTTCCCACTGCTCTACAGGACTCGGGAGTGTGGCTCAGGGGCAGAGCACCAGCCTAGTACGTACAAGGCTCTGGGTTCAATTCCCAGTACCACAATAAATGACTGAAAATAAATCTCTACCATCCCCGCTCCCTCTAGGTGGCAAATCGTTGCGCACATTTCTGAAGCCCCCACCTTGCAGCCCACAGCCTGAGGCTGTAGTGACATCAGCTGGGCCACACAGAACTGCAGGGTGGTTCTAGGGACAGTCAGTTCTGCTTGGTCAGCTCTGGCAGAGAGAAGGCCCCTTCCCGAGAGCAGCAACGGGCAGTGGCATTGTGGAGTGAGGCGGGCTTGGCTTTCCATCACTGGCCAATCCTCTGACAGTGTGACTTAACAGATGCCCAAGGAGCCCTGCAGATCCCTCATCCATCAAATGCAGCCGTGATGCCCACCCCCAGCCAGAGTAGATTCTATGCCATCATAGTCCCCCTAAAATCCAGCCTACGGTGGGTGAATAATTCAGAGCCAGGTGTAATTCACAGCACATGCTGTGATCCCAGCTACTCTAAAGCTAGAGACTAGGGGAGTCCAAGTTCAAGGCAACCCATTCTGACTTTTTTTTTTTTTTTTTTTTTTTTTTTTTTTTTTTTTTTTTTTTT
>PVJA010030638.1:0-25621 GCA_004027025.1 Myocastor coypus
TCCTTATGTAGTTCAGGCTGGGCTTGTGTTTACTTCTCGTCTCAAACTTAGAGTGATCTTCCTGTCGCAACCTCCATAATGCTGGGATTACAGGCATGCACCACCACACCTAGTTTTAGTGGCTGACTTGGTGTTGGGCAGATACAGCATGCAGTACCAGGGATTGAACCCAGGTCCCTGCTCTTACTGGGCAGGTGCTTATACCACCAAGCTATTGTCCCGGCCCCCCAAATTTTTATATTACAGTAGACAATAGCTTTTCTCCATCTCCCTATTAATAAGGATAGTGTTAAAATTCAGATCCACTGTACTACAACATAAAAAGGAAATCCCAAAGATACTAAGTCAAGCAAATACTATTTTAAAAAATAAATACTACTTAACGTATGTGGTACAGGCCACACCAGGAAGCTCGAACTCCTAGTGATCCTACTGTTTGCAGCCTCCTTAGCGCTAGGATTATAGGCAGGCTTACAGATGTGCACCACCATGCCCCTGGACTCAGTGGCAGGCTTTCTGCACCCAGAGGTGGGGCTGGCACAGCAGGTGGTACCAGGGATTGAACCCCAGTCCCTGCGCTTGCATAAGCAGGTGCTTAGCCCACTGAGCTTATCTCACTGACCCTAAAAATGTAAATACTATTTAGAAGATTGTGACGACTGACCTAACACAGGCTTGTTAGGAATCCAAACTTTTTTTGTCCGTTCTATATTTATCTGTCAATGTGTACCTTGATGATAATGTGTGCTATACTGACATGGTGGAGAGATTTTGTTGTTCAGGTTGAAAACTTCTGTATTCGTGATGTCTGGCTAGGTAGAAGATTCAGGGTGTCATCCTGGAAACAAAGCTTTCTTTATCTCTGGGTTTGATTTTTTTTTTTTTTTTTACAGAAACCTCAGAGGATCTGGGAAAGAACACCTTGCCATCTGCAAGCACAGAGCACAGCGGAGATTTAAAGCCCTCTTCTGCCGATCCAAGCTCCGTGAGAGAAGACTCAGGCTTTCTCTGCTGGAAAAAGGGGTGCAACCAGGTTTTCAAAACTTCTGCTGCCCTTCAGACTCATTTTAATGAGGTGCATGCCAAGAGGCCTCAGCTGCCCGTGTCAGATCGCCACGTATACAAGTACCGCTGTAACCAGTGCAGCCTGGCGTTCAAGACAATTGAGAAGTTGCAGCTCCATTCCCAGTACCATGTGATCAGAGCTGCCACCATGTGCTGCCTCTGCCAGCGCAGTTTCCGGACTTTCCAGGCTCTCAAGAAACACCTTGAGACCAGCCACCTCGAGTTGAGTGAGGCTGACATCCAGCAACTTTATGGTGGCCTTTTGGCCAATGGGGACCTCCTGGCAATGGGAGATCCCACCCTGGCTGAAGACCATACGATAATTGTGGAAGAAGACAAGGAGGAGGAGAGTGACCTGGAAGACAAACAGAGCCCAACAGGCAGTGACTCTGGGTCAGTACAAGAAGATTCAGGCTCAGAGCCCAAGAGAGCTCTACCTTTCAGAAAAGGCCCCAACTTTACCATGGAAAAATTTCTAGACCCTTCTCGCCCTTACAAGTGTACTGTCTGTAAGGAGTCTTTCACACAAAAGAATATCCTGCTCGTGCACTACAATTCTGTCTCCCACCTACATAAGTTAAAAAGAGCCCTTCAGGAATCTGCAACTGGTCAACCAGAACCCACCAGCAGCCCAGACAATAAACCTTTTAAGTGTAACACTTGTAATGTGGCCTATAGCCAGAGCTCAACTCTGGAGATCCACATGAGGTCTGTGTTGCATCAAACCAAAGCCAGGGCAGCCAAGCTGGAGGCTGCAAGTGGCAGCAGCAATGGGTCTGGGAATAGTAGTGGTGTCTCCCTGAGCTCCTCCACACCAAGTCCTGTGAGCACCAGTGGCAGTAACACCTTTACCACCACCAATCCAAGTAGTGCTGGCATTGCATCAAGTTCCAGTTTATTGAGCCAAGTGCCCGCTGACAGTGTTGGGATGCCACCTCTAGGGAACCCTATCGGTGCCAATGTTGCTTCTCCTTCAGAGCCCAAGGAGACCAATCGGAAGAAGCTGGCAGATATGATTGCTTCCAGGCAGCAGCAGCAGCAGCAGCAGCAGCAGCAGCAAGCACAGACCCTGGCCCAGGCTCAGGCTCAAGTCCAGGCTCACTTGCAGCAGGAGCTGCAGCAGCAGGCTGCGCTTCTCCAGTCGCAGCTGTTCAACCCCACCCTCCTTCCTCACTTCCCCATGACCACGGAGACACTGCTGCAACTCCAGCAGCAGCAGCATCTCCTCTTCCCTTTCTATATCCCCAGTGCTGAGTTCCAGCTCAACCCTGAGGTGAGCTTGCCGGTGACCAGTGGGGCACTGACACTGACAGGGACTGGTCCGGGCCTGCTGGAAGACCTGAAGGCTCAGGTTCAGATCCCACAGCAGAGTCACCAACAGATCCTGCAGCAGCAGCAGCAGCAGCAGCAGCAGCAGCAGCCGCCGCCGCCGCCGCCACCGCCGCCGCCGCCACCGCCAAGTCAGCTCTCTCTGTCCCAGAGCCACACTGCTCTCCTCCAGCCAAGCCAGCACTCGGAGAAGAAGAACAAATTGGCCATTAAAGAGAAGGAAAAAGAAAGCCAGAGAGAGAGGGAGGGTGTGGAGGGGGGAGAGGGCAGCACGGGTCTGAAGGAATTGTTGCCAGACGCCTTAAAGGCCAAAGAAAAGAAGGAGCTGGCACCCGGCGGTGGTTCTGAGCCGTCTATGCTTCCCCCGCGCATTGCCTCCGACGCCAGAGGGAACGCCACCAAGGCCCTGCTGGAGAACTTTGGCTTTGAGCTGGTCATTCAGTACAATGAGAACAAGCAGAAGGTGCAGAAGAAGAATGGGAAGACCGAACAGGGGGAGAACCTGGAGAAGCTTGAGTGCGACTCCTGCGGCAAGCTGTTTTCTAACATCTTGATCTTGAAGAGTCATCAGGAGCACGTGCATCAGAATTACTTTCCCTTTAAGCAGCTCGAGAGGTTTGCCAAGCAGTACCGGGAGCACTACGACAAACTCTACCCCTTGAGGCCCCAGACCCCGGAGCCCCCACCCCCGCCTCCGCCCCCTCCGCCACCCCCGCTTCCTGCCGCGCCCCCTCAGCCGGCTTCCGCCCCAGCCATCCCTGCGTCAGCCCCGCCTATCACTTCGCCAACCATTGCGCCAGCCCAGCCCTCTGTGCCGCTCACCCAGCTCTCTATGCCGATGGAGCTGCCCATCTTCTCCCCACTGATGATGCAGACCATGCCGCTGCAGACCTTGCCGGCTCAGCTGCCCCCTCAGCTTGGCCCTGTGGAGCCTCTGCCCGCAGACCTGGCCCAACTCTATCAGCATCAGCTTAACCCCACCCTGCTCCAGCAGCAGAACAAGCGGCCTCGCACCAGAATCACGGACGACCAGCTCCGAGTGCTCAGGCAGTATTTTGACATTAACAATTCCCCCAGTGAAGAACAGATCAAAGAGATGGCTGACAAGTCCGGGCTGCCCCAGAAAGTGATCAAGCACTGGTTCAGGAACACTCTGTTCAAAGAGCGGCAGCGTAACAAGGACTCCCCTTACAACTTCAGCAATCCCCCCATCACCAGTCTGGAGGAGCTCAAGATTGACTCACGGCCCCCTTCCCCAGAGCCTCAGAAGCAGGAGTACTGGGGAAGCAAGAGATCATCAAGAACAAGGTTCACAGACTACCAGCTCCGAGTCCTCCAGGACTTCTTTGATGCCAATGCTTACCCAAAGGATGATGAATTTGAGCAACTCTCTAACTTACTGAACCTTCCAACCCGAGTCATTGTGGTGTGGTTCCAGAATGCTCGACAGAAGGCCAGGAAAAATTACGAGAATCAGGGAGAGGGCAAAGATGGAGAGCGGCGCGAGCTTACAAATGATAGGTATATCCGGACAAGCAACTTGAACTACCAATGCAAAAAGTGCAGCCTGGTGTTTCAGCGCATCTTTGATCTCATCAAGCACCAGAAGAAGCTGTGCTATAAGGATGAGGATGAGGAAGGGCAGGAGGACAGCCAGAATGAGGACTCCCTGGATGCCATGGAGATCCTCACACCGACCAGTTCCTCCTGCAGTACCCCGATGCCATCTCAGGCTTACAGCGCCCCAGTACCATCAGCCAATCCAGCTCCCTCTGCTTTCCTCCAGCTCACAGCAGAGGCCGATGAGCTGGCCACCTTCAATTCAAAAACAGAAGCAAGTGATGAGAAACCAAAGCAAGCCGATCCTCCCAGTGCTCAGCCAAACCAAACCCAAGAAAAGCAAGGACAACCAAAGCCGGAGCTTCAGCCACAAGACCAACCTGAGCAGAAGACAGTCGTGGCCCAGACGAAGCTCCCTCAGCTGGCTGCCCCTCCCTCCTTAGCCCAGCCTTCTCCACAGGCGCCGCCGCCTCAGTGCCCCTTGCCTCAGTCAAGCCCCAGCCCCTCTCAGCTCTCCCATCTGCCCCTCAAACCTCTCCACACGTCAACGCCTCAACAGCTGGCCAGCCTACCTCCTCAGCTCATCCCCTACCAGTGTGACCAGTGTAAGCTGGCATTTCCATCATTTGAGCACTGGCAGGAGCATCAGCAGCTCCACTTCTTGAGTGCGCAGAACCAGTTCATCCATCCCCAGTTCCTGGACAGGTCACTGGACATGCCTTTCATGCTGTTCGACCCCAGTAACCCCCTCCTGGCCAGCCAGCTACTCTCTGGAGCCATACCTCAGATTCCAGCAAGTTCCGCCACCTCACCCTCCACACCGACCTCCACGATGAACACTCTGAAGAGGAAGTTGGAGGAAAAGGCCAGTGCGAGCCCTGGTGAAAATGACAGTGGCACAGGAGGAGAAGAGCCCCAGAGAGACAAGCGTTTGAGGACAACTATTACACCAGAGCAGCTGGAAATTCTTTACCAAAAGTATCTGCTGGACTCCAATCCAACTCGAAAGATGTTGGATCACATTGCGCATGAGGTGGGTTTGAAGAAACGTGTGGTGCAAGTCTGGTTTCAGAACACTCGAGCCCGGGAACGGAAAGGACAGTTCCGGGCTGTGGGCCCAGCGCAGGCCCACAGGAGATGCCCTTTTTGCAGAGCACTCTTTAAAGCCAAGACCGCCCTCGAGGCTCACATTCGGTCTCGTCACTGGCATGAAGCCAAGAGAGCTGGCTATAACCTAACTCTGTCAGCAATGCTCTTAGATTGTGATGGCGGGCTCCAGATGAAAGGAGATATTTTTGATGGAACTAGCTTTTCCCACCTACCCCCAAGCAGTACTGATGGTCAGGGTGTCCCCTTGTCACCTGTGAGTAAAACCATGGAGTTGTCTCCCAGAACTCTTCTCAGCCCTTCCTCCATCAAAGTGGAAGGGATTGAAGACTTTGAAAGCCCCTCTATGTCCTCAGTTAACCTAAACTTCGACCAAACTAAACTGGACAATGATGACTGTTCCTCTGTCAACACAGCAATCACAGACACCACGACAGGTGATGAGGGCAATGCGGATAATGACAGTGCGACGGGAATAGCAACTGAAACCAAATCTTCGGCGCCTAGTGAGGGGCTGACCAAAGCAGCCATGATGGCAATGTCTGAGTATGAAGATCGGTTGTCATCTGGCCTGGTCAGCCCAGCCCCAAGCTTTTATAGCAAGGAATATGACAACGAAGGTACAGTGGACTACAGTGAAACCTCAAGTCTTGCAGATCCCTGTTCGCCAAGTCCTGGTGCGAGTGGGTCTGCAGGCAAATCTGGTGACAATGGGGATCGGCCTGGGCAGAAACGTTTTCGCACTCAGATGACCAATCTGCAGCTGAAGGTCCTCAAGTCATGCTTTAATGACTATAGGACACCCACTATGCTAGAGTGTGAGGTCCTGGGCAATGACATTGGACTGCCAAAGAGAGTCGTTCAGGTCTGGTTTCAGAATGCCCGGGCAAAAGAAAAGAAGTCCAAGTTAAGCATGGCCAAGCATTTTGGTATAAACCAAACGAGTTATGAGGGACCCAAAACAGAGTGCACTTTGTGTGGCGTCAAGTACAGTGCTCGGCTGTCTGTACGTGACCATATCTTTTCCCAACAGCATATCTCCAAAGTTAAAGACACCATTGGAAGCCAGTTGGACAAGGAGAAAGAGTACTTTGACCCAGCCACCGTACGTCAGTTGATGGCTCAACAAGAGCTGGACCGGATTAAAAAGGCCAATGAAGTCCTCGGACTGGCAGCTCAGCAGCAAGGGATGTTTGACAACGCCCCTCTGCAGGCTCTGAACCTTCCTGCTGCGTATCCGGCGCTCCAGGGCATTCCTCCTGTGTTGCTCCCAGGCCTCAACAGCCCCTCCTTGCCAGGCTTTACTCCATCCAACACAGGTGGGTTCTGCTCTAGGTGAATGTTTTCAAACGTAGTGAGTTTTAGCACATGGTTTCCATCTGAACTTGCCAAGTGCGCCAAGACAGATAGGACGCATCCTTTTCTAGTTCTGTGAAAACAAGACTACAGTTTCCTTCTAATTATCCTTTTGTTCTATTTTTTTTTTTTTTTTTTTTTTGTCTTTTTTGAGACAGGGTCTTGCTATGCAGTTCAGGCTGGCCTTGAGCTCACTTTTGTAGCCCAGGCTGGTGTCGAACTCACACGGATCCTCCTGCCTCAGCCTCCAGAGTGCTGGGATTACAGGCGTGCACCACCACACCCGGCTCTTTTGTTCTATTTTTTCCTTTCTCGTCCACAGATGGGTGCTCCTGATTCAAACATTTTTTTTCTGGAACCACTCTCATGCCCTGTGTTCAGTAGTATAACCAGGTTTTGTGGTATACGGAAGAACTTTACATTTATTTCTAGGAAATTTTTAAGTTCCCATTGTAGACCTTGCCTTTCATTTATCTTGGGAAGGCCAATCCCCTTATATTTGTTGCTAGATTTTACCTTATGGAGAGAACTTAGAAGAGAATCTAAATCAATTATTTGCTGTCAACCAGGGTCCATGCATCTTTTTTTTAGAGAGCAACGATGACACACCTGCTGTCAGGAAGGTCTTATAGCCGTTCTCTTCTAGCCAGAACAACTATGGCTATGTTAGTATCTAAGGAAACTGCCTTTCTGCTGTAACGCACTGATCAGAAGTGATGTTTTAGACAATGTGATTCTTAGTTTGGATATACTTGTGTTAGTCTTCCAGAAGAAAGTTCTAACATGTAGTTTGGGGCCCATGTACCTCTCCAGTTCCCTTTGCCTCACTCTCAGCCATGTAAAATAAAAAATATTTGATACTTGTATATTCCATCTCAATAGGGAGTTTTGCAGTTCTTGTAGACCTCTTGTTTCTCCTCTGTCCTCACCCATCTTCTGTAGATCCAGCCATCTTTCCTACATTGGGCTCTTCCTCTCCAGGGTCCTGGGAGGATTAATTACACACCAACAAGCAGCCCTTCAAAACCATGAGTGCTGCCTGTACATGCTCACACTTAAGAGGATCCCCTCAGAGATGGCCTTCAGAATGTGTCCCAATTTCCACGGACTGAAGCTACTCTTAGTTTCTGGGTGAATTAATTCCAAGTTTTATAATCTTGGTATAGTTACAAGGGTACTAAATTCCTGGTTTCAATGTTGTATCCAAAGAGAAATATACACACACCCACACACAGAATGATGCTAAAGCCAGGTAAACATAAACCAAGAAGTAACCCCATGGAGAGTGGCCAGACATGGAATTATCCTTGCATCCCAGGGCCTTAGCACTCCAAACATATCATAATAATGTGGGAAAAGGTAGAATCAGAATGTCTGATCTATTCCCCTTGTTTTACAGATGAGAAAACTGAGGCCCAGAGAGGTCAAGACCATTCAGCAAGCTAGGGTGGGAGCCAAAGCTCCTGCCCAGGCCTCCGGGCTCCCAGTGCTATGTGCTCCTTCCACAACACCCAATATGAGCCAGTCAGTCAACAGGTATATGTTTAGTGCTACTCAGGTTCTGACCACATAGAGTGGACTCAAGATAGAAAACTGCTCCTACTCATTCGAGGTAGTCAGGTGTGCCCTACTTAAGATCCCTGTACCGTACCGAAGCTCTCAAGAGCACTGGATCTGGACTGGGAGGGAAGGAACTGGTATTTATTACTTGACAGGCCCACGTTAGGGTCCTTCTATATGCTCTTGGATTGAACCCCTATGAGTATCTGTTGTGGCAAGTTGTTTCAGGTCAGCTAATGGACACAGGGCCACCTATCTGATTTACATCAGGCATAATCCACCCAGGCAGTGTGACTCCAGAATATGGAGCCAAGACTCAGGATGATGAAGTACCTTGCTCGCTTCTGCTCTTACCAAGCAGAAATGCCAAGAGCATAGAATCACCGTGAAAGTATAGTAAGCTGCTGTTTCTGGTGCAGTTCGTGCAGCACTTGCTACTACCGTGGGGGTTTAACAAACCTTTCTAAAGATGGGAGTATCTTTTATAGACCTCGGTTCAGCATGCCCCAAATTAGTTCAAGGTTGTCTCACCTGAATTTTTCTCTGAAAAGTTCAAAGCAACGGGTTTGGAGAAAGATCTTTTGGTTCTAGCCCCAAATCTAAAATGTAAGATAGCTCACTGCCTGGTGGCAGACAGAGGGAGCTATGTTCATCTTCAGGATTTATAATCTACTCTGCCTCATTTGAGCCAATTTAACCAAGCTGTTGAATTTTTTTTTTTTTTTTTTTTTTTTTAAATACAGTTACATTATCTCCTCTGGCTCAGTCTTTTATGTGCATGGAAGACACTGGCTGGGGTACTTCCAGCAGTCCCTTTCTGCTTTGGAACAGTACGTTTCTGATGCTGGTGGGGCTGCTTCCTTGCTACCAGGTGATAACAGGTGTTTTCCTGGGACTGGCAGCTGGAAGCAACTTTGGTCTTTTACCCACAATATGAGAGTTTTGAGAATGCAGTGATTATTGTACTGTTCTGATTGGAAATCAAGATCATCTTTACCCAGGTGTGAGCTTCAGGTTTGTTTCTTTTTTTTTTCCATGAGGAACGTGGCATGCCTTGGAACTCCCTGTCCCAGCTTTCTGATTCTGATGAAATACTGAGAGGCTGTCTGATGAGATCTTATTTTACATTTTCGTGCCCTCTGAGATGAACTGTGCAGTGTTCCGGGTGTGGTGGGTGTGGAGGTGCTCTGAAGGCTGTTGCTTGTGTGTCCCCCGACGTGTGCTTCATCCTCCAGCACACTCTGCCTCTCAGTTTCCACGCTGTCCTTCCTCGGTACTGTGCTGCTCCTAGCACACAGCAGGCTTGATGTAGTGGCAGCAGCAGCGCTTTCCTCATCCCCAGGCAGCTTCAGGCTTGATCCAGAAGATACCTGTGTGCCAGGAAGGCCAGCAGGCTCTAGGGTGGGTGAATGCTGTGCAGGTAGAGGTGGATTAGGGACAAGCATGACCGAGTATGGGGCCTGGCAACATTGTCAGAGACAGAGACCTCTGGCACCCACATTCCATGGTGCCTAAGAGAGGCTCTGCTATCTTAGGAGTTGACAGCGCCAGCATTTGGGCCATTCTATTTCTGATTCTGCTTTTCTCCTCTTGCTGTGGCTGGTTTCTCAAGCATCTGCAGGGCTTTGGTTCTCCTCTGTATCATTCACAGGTGCAGGAGGGGGCAGTAGTCTTATTCAGTGGATTTGTCAGAGCAGATCAGCTGAGAAGAGGTGCTAGAACAGTTTTCTCTGAATGGGTTTAAGTTTTTTTGAAGCCCATCTTCCACACTTCCCCATTCATCCTTTTTTCTCTGCCCTCCTAAAGCATCCCCTCAGCTGCAGCAGTGGCCGTCAGAGAGGAAGAACTCGCATGGAGCCCATATTGTTTGTTCCCGTGGCCTTCGGGTCTTGGCAGGTTTCTGGCTTTAGCTTTGTTTTCCCAAACCACTTCTGGTGGACTCTCAGGACTGTATTATTTTTGCAGCACTTTGAGAGAGGCCTTTGGTTCAAAGTGTTTGAGCTGAAAACAGCCAGTGTGGGGGACCCCAGATTCATCGCGTGGGGCAGAGTGAAAGGCATCTGGGAGTGGGTGGCCAGGAGACTGTACTGAGGAGTGTGGGATGCTGGGTAGGAAGGTCCCGGAAGCAGGTACGGCAGAGGGCGGTGGGGGAGCTGACCCAGGACTGGTTCTTGATTTAAAGACACTGGTTTTCAGAGGATCCTTCAAGTTTAAGCCTCGGCATTTAATACGTTATGCCAGTGACACAGGTAAAAATTTGGAGTCTTAGCCGTACCATCTTAGACTGATTTCTCTTTGTGTCTGTATTCCTTACAGCTTTAACATCTCCTAAACCTAACCTGATGGGTCTGCCCGGCACAACAGTTCCTTCCCCTGGCCTCCCCACATCTGGATTACCAAATAAGCCGTCCTCAGCGTCACTGAGCTCCCCGACCCCAGCACAAGCAACAGTGGTGTTGGCCCCTCAGCAGCACCCTCAACCCCAGCAGCAGCCGCAGCCGCAGCCGTCGCCACAGGTGCAGCAGCCTCCCCCACCGCCAGCAGTAGCCCAGCCGCCACCCACCCCGCAGCTCCCACCTCAACAGCCACGCAAAGACAGTGACAAAGTAAAGGAGAAGGAAAAGGCACACAAAGGAAAAAGTGAATCCCTGCCTGTCCCCAAGAAGGAGAAAGGAGAGGCCCCCACGGCAGCTGCAGCCACCATCTCAGCTCCACTGCCCTCTATGGAGTATGCAGTGGACCCTGCCCAGCTGCAGGCCCTGCAGGCAGCCTTGACTTCAGATCCCACAGCGTTGCTCACAAGCCAGTTCCTTCCTTACTTTGTACCTGGCTTTTCTCCTTACTATGCTCCCCAGATCCCTGGCGCCCTGCAGAGCGGGTACCTGCAGCCTATGTATGGCATGGAAGGCCTATTCCCCTACAGCCCTGCACTGTCGCAGGCCCTGATGGGGCTGTCCCCGGGCTCCCTACTGCAGCAGTACCAGCAATACCAGCAGAGTCTGCAGGAGGCCATCCAGCAGCAGCAGCAGCGGCAACTACAACAGCAGCAGCAGCAGCAGCAACAACAGCAGCAACAGCAGCAGCAGCCGCAGCAGCAGCGGCAGCCCAAAGCAAGCCAAACCCCAGTCCCCCAGGGGGCTGCTTCCCCAGACAAAGACCCTGCCAAAGAATCCCCCAAACCAGAAGAGCAGAAAAACGCCCCCCGTGAGGTGTCCCCCCTCCTGCCGAAACTCCCCGAAGAGCCAGAAGCAGAAAGCAAAAGTGCGGACTCCCTCTGTGACCCCTTCATTGTTCCAAAGGTGCAGTACAAGTTGGTCTGCCGCAAGTGCCAGGTGGGCTTCGGCGACGAGGAGGCGGCGAGGAGCCACCTGAAGACCCTCTGCTTCTTCGGCCAGTCTGTGGCGAACCTGCAAGAGATGGTGCTTCACGTCCCCACCGGCAGCAGCGGTGGTGGCGGCGGAGGCGGCGGCGGCGGCGGCTCGTACCACTGCCTGGCGTGCGAGAGCGCGCTGTGTGGGGAGGAAGCTCTGAGTCAACATCTCGAGTCGGCCTTGCACAAACACAGAACAATCACGAGAGCAGCAAGAAACGCCAAAGAGCACCCTAGTTTATTACCTCACTCTGCCTGCTTCCCCGATCCTAGCACCGCATCTACCTCGCAGTCTGCCGCTCGCTCAAACGACAGTCCCCCTCCCCCGTCGGCCGCCGCCCCCTCCTCGTCCGCTTCCCCCCACGCCTCCAGGAAGTCATGGCCGCAGGTGGTCTCCCGGGCTTCGGCGACGACGACGAAGCCCCCTTCTTTTCCTCCTCTCTCCTCATCTTCAACGGTTACCTCAAGTTCATGCAGCACCTCAGGGGTTCAGCCCTCGATGCCAACAGACGAGTATTCGGAGTCGTCTGACACGGATCTCAGCCAAAAGTCCGACGGACCGGCGAGCCCGGTGGAGGGGTCCAAAGACCCCAGCTGCCCCAAGGACAGTGGTCTGACCAGTGTAGGAACGGACACCTTCAGATTGTAAGCTTTGAAGATGAACAGTACAAACAAATGAATTTAAATAAAAAAATTAATAACAAACCAATTTCAAAAATAGACTAACTGCAATTCCAAAGCTTCTAACCAAAAAATCAAAAAAACAAACAAAAAACAAAAAAAAAAAACAAAAAAAAAAGAAAGAAAGAAAAAAAAAAGAAAAAGCGTGGGTTGTTTTCCCATATACCTATCTATGCCGGTGATTTTACATTGAATTTTTTTCTCTTCTTTTAATATTTAAAACACAAAAACCCTAACCCTGTTACATTGTGTCCTTTTGAAGGTACTATCGGTCTGGGAAACACACGTCCGCAGGGCCTCCCTAGTGTCTTTGGAGCTTAAGCCCCTTGTATATTTCCCCCTTTTCAATAAATGCCCCACCTTGATAGCACAGAGGAGCCCGGCATGCACTGTATGGGAAAGCAGTCCACCTTGTTACAGTTTTAAATTTCTTGCTGTCTTAGCATTCAGATACCAATGGCTTGCTAAAAGAAAAAATAAAATAAAAAAAAAGAAATGTAATGTCTTTTTATTCTCAGGTCAATCGCTCACACTTTGTTCTGTTTTCAGAATCATTGTTTTATATATATTATTTTTTTCAGGTTTTTTCTTTTTTCTTTTTTGGTTATTGTTCCAGAAAATTTTTGTTGTTGTTGTTGTTGTTGTTTTAATTTAAAAACGGGCAGAAAGTATTCAAGAAAAACAATGTGAACTGCTTTAGCTTTCTGGGGATTTTTAAGGATAGCTTTTCTGCTGAAGCCAATTGCGAGGGGAAAAGTTAAAACACTCCCACTTTCAGAAAAAAAAAAAAAAAACCCACATACACAAAGAGTGTTGAGGACTTGTAGCTTAAAAAAATAAGTTTTAAAAACTGACTTTCTGTATTTATGATAGATATGACCATTTTTGGTGTTGAGTAGATTGTTGCATTGGAAATGAACTGAAGCAGTATGGTAGATTTAAAAGGAAAAAAAAAAAAAACTTTTGTGTACATTTAGCTTTTTGTATGGTCCAGCTGACAGCTCCTCATTTGATGTTGTCTTGTTCATTCCTAGCAGATAGATTGCAATCTGTTGATTTGCCTAAGCTTTTCTCCCCTCTGTCCCTTAATTCCACTTCCTCTCTTCCTCTTCCCCTTTCCCATCCTGTAATCTCCTACGTAGGTAGCTGCCTTCATTTCTTAGAGGGTGGCTGCAGAGTTATTTTATAAAACTATAGAAAATTTCAAAGGATTCTAGGGATCATTAGGATCCTCACAGATTATTTTTGGTTGGGGAGTTGAAACTTTTTAAAGGCATATAATTCTAGTGACCCACATCTTGGTAGCCTTGTGCATTTAGTTTTTATTTATCCTTCCTTTGGCTTTTCTTTGCACCTCTCTTCCTTCTTGTTTGGGCGATGGTTCGAATAATTCTTTTCCTGACCTAAGGCATTTGCTTCAGTTTGTGTGACTGAGCTATGTGCTTTTCTTTCTCAAGTTTTTGGTTAGGGTTTTTTTGTTTGTTTGTTTTTGTGTTTTTTCTTTCCTCTCTCAGAAAAAAAGAAAGTTCATGCTTTAAATAAAATCCAAAGACACACCCTTTCACTGCTGATGCAGAAAAAAGGGAAAGGGTTCTTGTTACTTGAGAATTTGTTTCTGATTTAAACAAACAAGACTTAGTTTAATAAAAAAAAAAAGAATAAAACAAAAGATTCCCAGGTTGTTAGGTGCTTCTTCTGGAGGCAGAGAGGCAACTGTTAATGACAATTCCATATACCAAAAGACCCATTTTTACTTCAAAGTTTTGTCCTGTTAGGCAGTCTGAGCAGCGAGGGTTCCAGAGCACAGCCAACAGAGCCAATAGCAATGAACAGAAAAGGAGACCGCAGGTGAGGCACCTGTCTTTATGTTAATATCCATATTCCTGTAACACACAATGCAACAACACACCCTTTTTTATCTTCAAAAAAAAAAAAGTCTGAAAACTTTGTGCTGCTAAACTGTAGGTGTTGCAGACAAATACTTTGCTGTTTCATTTGCATAGCTAAACATCAACAGACACAATCTCCTCTTATCCCCAAAGTGGGAAATCTTTCTCTCCTTTATTCTCTTATGTTTCAAAAGGGAACTTTGAAGACTGTGAGTGCCAGGTCCACTGGTCACCTTTCGGCTTCTTTCCCCAGTGCTGAAGCCACTCATCGACTCTGCAAAAGACTGGAGCATTCCAAGATCTGAAAATGGAGTTTTTTTGTTTTGTTTTGTTTTTTTTGGTTTTTTTTGGTTTGTTCTTTTTTTTTTTTTTTTTTTCCCCTCTTTCCTATTTTAGCCAGGACTATTTTTATGAATTTGTTTTTAGTTGAAGAGTAGATCCTGAACTGTTGTACATATTTCTAACTAGGCTGATGCACAGTGCAAATTCTTTTTAAATTTTTTTGAGTAGAAATACTAAAGAATACCATCTTAACTATTCATATCAGTTTCCAGTTGTAGCATAAAGTGTCAAAAACAAGTTACACAAAACATTTGCTGTTTTAACAAGCTGTTTCCTTTGAAGAAGAATTCTTGTATTTCTCCCTGTGTTTGAGATGAACATTTTTAAATTTTGAAGTTGTACAGTTTTTTTGCTTTCCATTATTTTATCTTGTTTGTAACTCTATGAAATATATATATATATATTTTTTGCCATTTAACTGTTGTACGTTACTCTGTCTGTATCATAGAAAAAAAGTTGTTTTTGTTTTTGGTTCTCTATGTGATACCAGTTAACAATTTAACACTAGTTTTACCTGTCAAATTCTGCTAGGTCTTCTCTGAAAACTGTTTAAAAATGATATTTCTTGGTAATAGTGCAATTTCTATCCCCCCCCCCAACTTCAAGTTCCTTTGTAATTTTGCCACCCCCTTCCCCCTCTCCTTTTTTTTTTTTTTTTTTTTTTGAGCTACTATGGCATCCTCCCTCTGTGAGGCAGAGTGACTGTCAGTGTTTTGTGCTGCCATGCCTTGACTGGTGGGTGTGTTTGGCAAAAGTAAGGTGGCGGGGTAGATCGGCTAAGCGTGCTTCCACCCACCCCTGTTCCTCTGAGGGTTCTGTGATTGCTCCACCCCAGAGTGGGTTGCACACTTGATGTTTTCCTCTACAACTACACCGCCCACACACATGTTCATTCAAAAAAAGCAAAAATGGTTCTCAGCACTAACCCAGAAGTAGCAAAGTAGTCAGTGACGGTGCAGATGTGAAGTCAGACATGGTATGGCCCCGTAGTTGGAGGCTGGCATCCATAGTGGCTATGCCTGTACCATTTGCAAAGCATGAGTTCACTACAACACACAACTATGTGATTGACCTCGTTTGGGGAATTTACTCCTGTCTGCTGTACAGTAGATAGCTGAGTAGGATATCTCAACTTACTTTTTAAATTAGTTCTTAACCTCCATTGGCACTTCATCTTTTGGTTGGTGTTTTTCCTTCTGTTTTTCTCAAATAACCCTAGTGTGGGTTGGTGCTAGACACTAATTCTGTTGTAGCACCAGAGTGACCCACACAGTCAGGGTAACTTCATCTGTCCTTTCAAATAAATAAATAAAATTTTAAAAAGTGAAACACATACAGAGAAAGGTTTAATACATCTAGGAATTTTTTTTTTTAATTAAAAGCTATTTAAAGAAATGAATGTGGCCAAAGTTTTACACCATTGAAAATAAAGTAAAACAGACGGCATGTGTTTAAACCCTGAGCTTATCAGGCATGGCAGGAAGTTGCAGGAGAGTGAGGCAATGACCCAAGCCAATGCACTTGATGTCCATATATTTTTTTTAAATAATAAATTAAATTAAAACATTTTAAATAGAAGCATAAATTGAGTTGGTGGTTTGTTGGCGCTGAGATACTGCCCACTGTGAAACAAAGCTTTGACTAGTTTTTGGTTTGTTTACTTTCTTTGGGGGGGGGGAGGGGGGACAAGTTTGGGTAGGAAAGAAAGCATAAATGAACGTGACCCTGAGGTGAAGAGGTATATGAGCAGCCTTTGCAATGTATAAAAAATAAAAAAGACAAAAAAACAAAAAAAAAAAAAATAGAGCAAGTGAAACCAAAAATGATGTTCTTGGTGTTTTTCTATAATGTAGTCTTGTTAGCTTTTTTGTTACTGTAACGATGCTGATCTCGAACTGTACCAAAATACATGGAGACTAACAGAACCACATGGAACTTTCAAACTGAAAAAAGAAATTTGTCACAAAAACTTTGTTGTCATAGTTAAGTTGATTGTAGATGGTAATTGAATATACTCCTTTGAAATATTTCATCAAGTATGTTTCCTGCTCATTGTGATACATTAAAAAAAAATATGAGCAAAAAGTTCTTGTCTCTGTTACCACATTTTATGTGTATGGGAGAAAGGCTGGCAAAGTATAGATTTGAGCAGTGCCTCAAGGTTATGTACACAGGGAGTACGTATTCCAAGGTACATAGAGATGCATATGAACACTTGGGTTTTAGTACCTCTGTATCTCATCTGGCACTCAGGAAACTTCCAAAGTGTGGATCATGACTGACCTCTTGGGGAATTACTGACTGCATCAAATACTAACAGCTACTGAGTTTTTAATTTAAGTGTTTATAGAGAAAAATGTTAACACCCTCGCCCCAGCTCAAGCAAGAAATGTTGGCTCATGGAGGGAGGAGGTACGTTCAACTTGTCTGAACTGGAAGTTTGATCTAAGTGTCTGTAGTGGGATACCAATGGTAAGTTGAATTAAGCAGGTGCTTTGACAATATTTACCTGGCCTAGCAAATGAATTTTGCAAACTTCTGTTAGTACAGAATTTGAGGTTGGCATAGACCATCCACTAGCAGTAACATTAGTATTTCATGCAAGGATTATGCATTCCTCTTACATACACCCCTCTTAAAATGATTTAAAAAATCATTAATAACAAATGCATTCAACATCAGGCCCAAAGGCCTTTCATGCACCTCTAATTTATAGTTATAACTAATAACTTATAAAACTAGAGGCCAGGCTCGGATGGCACTGCTGGCTGACTGTGTCCTTGCAAGATCTGTGTCGTCTGTGCTTGGTCAACAGGGTCTTTTCCTTCCCAGGATTCAGCTATGAAGTCCTACTCTGTTGGTTCTGACAGTCTTTGTCAATGATGTCTTCTTTTCATAGTTGCTACAGTCATTCATGGAGCAGCAGTGACCCTATTAACTCAGAATCTCAGACAGTTCTATAATTGGCAGAGTTCTTACTATAGTACTCAGGAAAGCTGGATCTCTGGCTAGTGCTTGAACTGCTGGACCTTTCTTTGGGGGGGTTTCCGAAGAACCAAGTAGCTTCTGTCTCAGCATGTTTTCTTGACATATGGTTATGTCACTGATCTTTCTTCCCACCCCATGAAAAGGGACAGCACAATAAGACTCATCCAGAAATAAAGCCACATCTGCCTTTCGATGCTGTAATTATTTTAGGAACTGGCAGGATCACATTGAGACGTTTTTAAACAGAACCAGTTTTGCAGAGAGGCTTTGCTGCTTCAGCTCTTTGGAAGAAGGTGAATACAAATTCTTCCACAGATAAATTTTCAACAAAAAACTGACAAGACCTTAACAATGGCTAAGCCTTCATATCAGCAAATCTCTAACCACCTAAATTACATTGAGGGAGATTGCTGGTACGAAACCTAAAGCGCTTTCTACTACTGAAAAGGCTTTTTTTCTTACGGGAAAAGAATTCGTCCAATCTGCCTTCAATATCACGCTTATGTGGATTTTAATCTTAGAATTAGGCAGCCCCACCATGTGAAATGGCAGTATCTTGAAATGGCTGGTATGTGTACGTTAGGCAGCTGTTGCTAATTTTTGCCTTTTAAAATGTGTATAGTATCTAGCGCATGTTATAGATGAGTATTCCAAATCTTACTACTAACAAGTTTAGGTTTGAAGTTACAAGAGCGCAAGCAGTTTAAGAGTCCAGCTGAAGGACCAGAAGTTTGCACCTGCTGCTCTGCGGTCCTTGTTACAGCAGGACAGCTGTGCTTGCTCGGCCTCCCCGACTGCTGGGCTGCACCAGCCAAGGCTCTGGCAAACCTTACAAGGAGATTAGCGCCCTTAGGATCATCAAAGCAAGTATGGGCTACTTCTAAGATGTTGTATCCCGCCAGGCTGGGTTCCTTTCAATCTGTCTTCTTAAGTTTTTAAATTATAGGAAACAAATGCAGTTTTCGCCCTCTAACAGTTTCACTATGTGTGGAAGAGATGGACAGAGAGACAAGTTTAACAAGTCCCATGGTCACGTTACAGTGAAAATGTCTCTCCGCTCCTGTAAACATTGGCGTTTTCCTTCAGTCCCTCTTTAGTGCCTTCTGTTCATATGACTTGTCCAAATAGTTTGTAAAATTCCATACTTGCTTGCTTCTTCCTCAGATTTGACAACAGACTGGGTGGTGTTTCTCCCTAGGTTTTAGGATAGTGAGATAGGGAGTGGGGGGCAAAGGCGCCCCTCCTCCACCGTCCTGTGTCCTGAGACCCTGGACAAGGGTGGGGGCCAGTGAGAGCTCCAGAGTGGGGTTCACATTCTGGCACCATCATTATGACCTTGATTGTTAACATTGCTTGTGCTACAAAAGGAGGATAAAAGTACCTGCTTCGTATGGTTTTTGTGACAACACCAACTGGTATGTACTAAATGCTGAATAGCTGTTGCTATTTTACTAATTATAACTAAGAATTCCATTTTTCCTTTCCATGGACCCCTAGGGACTGCAGTTTTCTAACTATTGCTGTACTTTGCAGAGGTGAACAGCAGTAGTATAATTAAGTCTCATCAGGCCTTTGCTGTACCCTTTTATTTATTTATTTATTTTTTATGTATTTGGTACAGGGTCTCACAGCAGCTCAGACTCATAGTGATCCTCCTGTTTTTACCCTCCCCAGTGCTGTGATTACAGGTATGCACCACCATACCTGAACTTGGCGGCAGGTTTAGCATGCCCCGGGGAGGGAGGGGTGGGGGGGCTGGTGTGGCATGTGGTATCGAGCCCTGGTCCCTGCACTTGCCAAAGCAGGCACTTAGTCCACTGAGCTATCTCACCAGCCCTGTATACTTATTTCCCACCTGTACATACCTTAGAGACTATAGAAGGGCTTCAGTAGTTCTCTGCTTATGAGTTGTGCCAGGGATCAGCACAGGTGTCTGGATTTTAGTAGCTCAGGGTCTACCTCAAGGATGTAGGACCTTTTAGAGCTTTCACCGATAGCATTCAGCCCCCTGCATATGTGTGCCACAGGCTCACCACCAGGAGCTAGCCTGTAGTGATGGGTCTGGCCCTGAGGAAGGGATAAGTTATAGTTTCTTTCTGTGTGTTACCAGAGACACGTATCTGCTTCACTGTACTCCCCTAAAAGAGGAGCATGCAGAAGTATGGGGTTGTGACACAGAAAGTGGAACAAGTTGTGACATGTTGCCCACTGCTTGTTTTAGGGTGTTCCAGGGCACAAGTTCAGAGTCATGGTACCAGTCACTGGGAGAGTGAATGAACTGAAGGTGAAGAAAAATTGCAAGGACACCCAAACAATTTATCTACCTCTGGACACAGCAGTTTTAAAAATACTATTCTAGCAAGCTAAAAAACAACAACAAACAAATAAATAAGTGAAAAAGCAAAGGGAAGAGGGAGGAAATGTTAAATTAGCACACCAGAAAGGCTCAATAGAGTATTTCTAGCACAGCCTCTGCGGAGAAGTCATCACCGGTACCTTTTAGGAGGCTGCAACCTTGTGTGAATTTTTTCCATTTTAAATCAGAAATGATCTTGGCAATCAGACTGCCACTACTGGAACCAGAGGGCTAGGAAGGCAAAGGAAAATGACTAGTGACTGAGTGTCCCTGTTCTCTGAGAACAACCCATATGCTTAGCTTTCATCCAGCCTGGAGATAGGGCGTCATCATGAGGTGTCTTCGGTTCTCAGTTTGACCCTGTATGAATAGTGGATTTGCGTTCAGGTGTGGTTTTTTTTTGTTTGTTTTGTTTTTCTGCCCATACTTGAGCGACAGAGCTGCCTGAGGCCGTGCATTATTGCAGTATTGTCGAATCCCATCTTTAAGTGTTAATGTATTTTTCGCTAGTTTTAAGATTTTTTGTTTTGTCAGTAGCTTTAGCACATCGCTATTGTGATGTGCCGTGTGTGTTTTTTTCTCCATATTTCATATGTTGATGGTTGGTTGAGTTCTTGGATCTGTGGGGTGTGACTTTACCACAGAATAGGCAATTGTTGAGTCATTATTTCTTCAAATATGTTTTTGTTCCCTAGTTTCACACCTCTCCTACCCAGAGCTTCCAAGTAGGTAGAGGTTAGTCCATATAAGTCCATGTTCAGCTTACTCACGCTCGGGGTTTTCATTTGCTTGGCTGGCTTCGTTTTGGTTTTTACTGTTTTCTCTTGAATAGTTTCCAATTCTGTGTCTTTAAGTGCACTAATCTTCTAATCTGTCGTTAATCATATCCAATGTATTTTTCTTCTCAAATACAGTGTTAATCTTTGGAAGCTTAATTTAGGTCTTTTTAAGAAATGTATTCCATGTTTCTATCAAGCTTTTCAACAGAGGGAAAACAGTCATAATAACTATTACTATAATCCTCTGCAAATTCTAATACATGTGTGTGAGTTGAGAGTTGGCTTTGGTGGACCAGTACTTCTTAAAGATTGTGCTTTCTTATCTCTTTGCATGCCTGGTAATCTTGGACTGAATACCAGATGTGAATTTTACCATGTTGGATGTTGGGTATTTTTGCATTCCTATACATTTCCTTAAGCTTTTCTTTCGGAGACACACTTAAATTACTTGGAAATGGTTTTTTCTCAAGTCTTGTTGGGCAAGGTTAGGTTAGGGCTAGGCAGTAGTGCGCTGTTTAGTCTAGAGCTAGCTATTCCTCACAACTGAAGAAAGACTCTTGAGAGCTCTACTCAAATGTCCTGTGAACAGTCCCCTGTCATATGTAAATATGAAATGTCGGCATCTCTGATCTTTTTGGTAGCTTCTTTCTTGGGCCCCAATAGTGTCCTAGGATACTTTTCTAAATATGGAGATTTCTCTTCCAGCTGCTTTGGTCTCAGAGACTCAGCTTTCTCTTCTTGGCTGACTTAGGTTCCTCGCCAGGTTCAATGCCTGGGGACCCTCAAGACAATAAAGCGGGACCTTGAGAGGCCTCACTGTGTTTGTTTCTCATCTCAGTATTCACTATCTTTTACTAGGTGAGGCTATAAAGTGCCTCAGAAATCTTTCCTTCATATATTTTTTCCTGTAGTTTCAGTTGGGAAAGTACCTCTGGTTTTTATTACTCTATCTCAGCTGGAAGCAGACATCAAATTTATTTTAAAGATAGATGTGGTAAGCATCCTGCCTACCCTTTCAAAGTAATGCCAACACTTGCAAAGGTTCCAGTTAACACAGGAGCCTGGCTTCCCAGCAGATTTCTTTGGACATGATACTGTGCTGATTGATACTGTAAGATTAAGGGTTTGCAACTAATCCCCTCTTTTGCTTACGCTGCTTGGAAGTAATAGAAATAGGTAAATATATGAATTCATCCACCTACTTTTCTGCTTTGTGTACCCACCATGCCACATGGAGTGGGGAAAAAGATACTTCTTAGATTTAGAAGAAAGCCAGCATGTGGAAGCTAACACTAAAACACTGACACTAAAACTATCACAACTCCTCCCCCTTAACTGCAAGGGTTTTCACTATTTTCCTAAGTTAGTAATGTCTTTTTATTTAAACAATTTCATTTCAGTATCTTCTTTCACACAGGTGATTTTTCAGACTATATGGCTTAAAGAAGTCCACAGATTTGAGATGAACTCATGAAGAGTAATAAACGAGAGAAATAAAAACTAGGATCTGGCAGACACGAGCCACTTTTGCTAAACCTAAATTCTGTCTCATGTTTATTTTGGTTCCTATGTATATTCTGCAAGAAGAAGGGTCACAAGAACCAAAGACAAGGGAAACCCTAACATAGCTACCAAGTATGAAGGAGAACTGATACAACTGGGAGAGTATTAACACTTTTCAAAAGGAGGGCCAGAGGGCAAAGTTTCTCTAGTAAGATCTAAAGGGGATCAAAGTGAAATTCTCTTTTAGGATAAAACTCTACAATAAAGAAAATCAGCAGACAGTAGAATTCAAATTGAGTAAGTCAGTAATGAAGACCAAAGAAGGAGAACTCGTGTGTGTGTGTGTGTGTGTGTGTGTACGTGTGTGTGTGTGTACACGTGTTTGTGCTCTGTGATAAAACTGAGAGGAAAGACCAAGTATTCTATGTATAAGGGCATTTTTTAATATTTCATAAAAAATTGTCTTGAGATTAAGTCATCTTGACTAATCCATTCCTTCCAAAATTTCAGGAAAACAAATTTCGTAAGAAAATGATCAACAGGAAAGGATCATAAAATTCCATAGAATGATATTCTTTTTAAAAAATGGTAAAGAGCAAAATAGTATTCCTACAGATAATGAAAGAAAGGCATGCCCATAAAAGGTAAAAGTTACATAGCTTAACATTTCAAAATGAGCCAAAAGAAAAAATAAATGTACAAAAGAAAAGCAACAGAGAGAAATCTAAAAAATATTTTTTTTCTTGAATCTGTTAAAGAGCTGTCCCTAAAATAAGAAAGATAATAAAATAAAGAGCTGAAGTGATGTAACGGCAAAGACACCTAAATTCTAGAAGGAACAAGCTCTTCACCTGAGCCTTTAAGAATCAGCTACCAATTTGCCAGGCTGGTAGTAGCAAATGAAGGTGAGCACATCCTCTGGAACAACTGGGGCAGGCGTAGGGGACCTTCACTTCTCTGGGCCTCTACCAGTGACCATCAAAAGACTGGCACAGGCTTGCTCGATGTAACTGGCTGCTCAGACCACGGGCTTCAAGCACCGCCCACTTTCCCATCCCCTTTCCTCCTACACCGCCCCAGAGGGAGGGCCTAGCCTCACTGTTCCCAAGTCAGGGATAAAATACTTTATACCTTGTATACCTTTGGTCAGGAAACCAAAACGAAGCAAAAAGCTCTACAATCTTGGGGGACAGGCAGGAAAAGTTGTTGTGTCCGGTACCCTACACATTAGCTGCAGATATACTGCTACCATGGGGGAGGAGCAAAGGCTTCCTAGGACCATCAGTACACAGCCTCAGGAAGGAGATGCAGGAATGCTGTGAAAGCCTTGTCCCTAAGGTCGAGCTTAAGACAAGTTGGAGCCAGATGTTAGAGAAATGCTCCCGACCCTCATCATGAACCTAGCACCAAAGCCCCCCCCCCCCCCCCCCGTTTCTCAAACTTGCACTCTAAACAGGGCAATGCCCATCCCACAGTTCAGGAATTTGAAGTCTGAGGTTTAACTAAGGCCAACTCTTGATTATGCCCATTTTAAGACATGAATATGATCTACCTTACATGCCCCTACCATACCAGAGACTTTGTCCCCTAAAAGATAACCAAATATTATTATATTATTTTATATTTTAGTACAGAGTCTACAGGGTGTCATTATACAGATTGGACTCATAGTGATCCTGTTTTCAGCCTCCCAAATGCTGGGATTACAAGCATGTGCCATGCCAGAGGCTGGGGAAGATGTGAAGGATATTTTGTTGTTGTTGTTTATTTACTTTTTGCAGTATGGGGGATTCAACTCAGGACCCTGCACTTGCCAGGCAGGCACTTATTCTACTGAGCTAGCTCCTCAGCCCCAAATATTATGCTATTACATGTGGAAAAATACAGCATTATTTATGAAGTTGCTTTAACAACAATTTAACCAAGTGTCTAGATATGACTATCATTTCCCAAGGTTCTCTCCAAAATTCATATGTTTAAAATCCTAACTCAGGTACCTCAAAACATGTCTGTGTTTGGAACTAGAGTTTGTAACATGATAAAGTTAAATAAAACCATTGGGGAAGCCCCTAATGTAATATGCTTTGTAAGAGGAAATTGGGAAGGATGTGAGCACACACCAGGGAAGACCATGGGAAGACCGTAAAAGGCGACAAACACCTACAACCACAGAGAAGCCTATGGGTATGTGCTTGGCCAGGGGTGGTGCAGAAGGTGATCTTAGCCTTCTGGCCTCCAAAACTGTGAAGAAAATTTTTTGTTTTGTTTTGTTAAGCTCCTCATTCTCTGACATTTGATTAGGGAACCCCGGTGAACTAATATAGAAGGCATATATAGAGAGAACAGAGGAACACACTAAATGTACCACAGGGATACAGTAAACAAAAAGGGGACTGTGGGGAACTCTAAACAGATTTCTTTATCAAATAAACTATAAGTGAAGTGAAGGAGTTGGAAGGAAAAACTATACATTAAAAAGAAACCTTATAAACCATATTCAGAAACTGTCAACGTCAATGTATTTGGCTCCTGATTCAAGCTATAATTTTTAAAAAGGTTATGAAATTTGAGGGCCAGGGATATAGCTCAGTGACATAAGCACCTGTTTAGCAAGTGCAAGGTGCTGAGTTTGATCCCTGATACTGAAAAAAAAAAAAAAAAAGTTACGAAATTTGAAAGTAGTAAGTCTGATGACCTGGAATTTCATAATATTCTTAAGTTATCATTGTAGAATTAAAAATAACATTTAAAAGAAAATCATAATTAGGCAAAAAGTGGCAGGGAAATTAATACCCAGGGTTCCTCTGTAAATAAGGATCCTAACAGGAAACACCCTACACAATAAGCTGGGATCACAAGAAGAGACAGCCATGAGGCTGGGATCATCTATGGGGGCAAAGGGCTCCTCACAGACGTGGGTTCCTATTCACTAAGACATCTGTGAAATCTCAAGCTTTGAATTCGATTTTCTGTACTGATAACACTGTGCTTAGCTCACACAAGATGAAGAGAAATTATGATGAGTGAGGAACACCAGAGAACAGAAATGAAACCTCAATGACTAAGAAAGGAAATAATCGCATTCAGGTCATAAAAGAACAATACTAAATATTTTTGAAGAACTAAAGAAAATCTTGATGATATTGTCACGGGGCAAAATAGTAGCATAAAAATGATACAAGTACAATAACCAAAATTTAAGGACTCAACTGAGTAATAGCAGATTGGACAGAAATTCCTGTTCCAGCCCAGCCCAAACCGCACCGCTGGGAGCTGAGCCTGCGCACCCGCCACGGGTAAGCCCCTGCGCCCCTCTGCCCCGCCTCTGCATTCCCGCGACTAACTTCCTGTTCCAGCCCAGCCCAAACCCCACCGCTGGGAGCTGAGCTCATGCGCCGGCTGGGCCAGGATCCTTGGCCTGCCTTCCCTTTCACCGCCCCCCCTTTTATTTTTTTGAACCCCTCCAGCCCAAGCTCCAGCACCGAACCCATCAAATAGCCCATTTGGCAACCGATCTGGTCCACGAGCCTACCAGGCCTACTCAATCCCAAAGCTCCACCTCCACCTACAGACCACATCCGCCAGGATTCACAAAAGCTAGCAGCCAGAGCCCCAACACAAGAGTCAGGAACCTCTGTAGAAGAACCACCTTGGAGTCTCCAGACCAAACGCCCATAGACACAGCATAACATCACCAAAGTGCAGAGGTCGCTTCCATACAAAATGATAACAACAA
>PVJA010030639.1:0-25607 GCA_004027025.1 Myocastor coypus
GGATGGATGGATGGACAGACAGATGGATGGATGGACAGATGGATGGATGGATGGATGGATGGATGGACGGATGGATGGATGGATGGATGGTTGGATGGGTGGGTGGGTGGATGGATGGATGGATGGATGGATGAGTGTATGGACAGATGGATGGATGGATGGATGGACAGATGGATGAATGGATGGGTGGAGGGATGGATGGACAGATGGACAGGTGGGTGGGTGGATGGATGGATGGATAGATGGATGAATAGACAGACAGACAGATGGACAGATGGACAGATGGACACATGGATGCGGAGAGCGCATCAGCAGGAGCATGTCTGTCAGCCTGACAGTGAATAGGCTCACACCAGTCTCTGTGAGCCCAGTGAGCTGGGGCACAGTTTCTGGCCTCCATAGAGAACGCAGAGGCTCCTTCCAAGGTGGCGCGGCCCTGGAGGGCTTGCCAGCGGCTGCCCTCTCTGCTCTCTGCACCATCATATTCTCACAGCCAGAACATACCGTCCGCAGGCTCCTCCAGGTTATCGTGCCAGGACATGGGCTTCCTGGTAATGGTGTGAACTAGAAAACAACAGCGCCAGGTCTTGTTAGAACAGAGACTCTCCCTTCCCCAACCCACCCAAGGCCAGGCACCTATTTAGCACTTCCTGTTCCCAGGGATTGGCCACATGTCAGGTGCCAAGCTGGGCTCCAAGGAGCAGACCTGAGAGGGGCTTTCTTGGTCTAGAATGCTGTTGCCAATGGCTGGCAGCCAGGAGTGGAACTTGAACTCTATTAAGGTCCAGATCTAAAAGTCTCCCTCTGTTCAGGGGCAGGGCTTTGGGGAGGAGATCAGATCAAGGGGCATCGTGCTCATCCACAGGTACACCACTGAGGTCACAGCTGGTGCTGTCGGGAGGTGCGGCCTGGGTGGAGGTGGCCGTGGTCACCAGCTCCTCCCTTCCCTCTCTGCTTCCTGGTCACCAGGACTTGCCTTCTCCTGAACCAGCCCCTCCCACTGCACTGCTTCTACCTGGGTACTGGCCAACCATGGACTGAAGGCACCCACACCGTGAGCCACAGAAGCCCCTGCTCCGTGTAGTAAGAGGACGTGCTTACTACCTGGGCCAAGCCTAAGCCGAGCCTGCATTAGCTCCAAGCAAAATGAAGCTGTATTTTCTCCAGACTGCCACATTCCCCAAGGTCAGAGCTCCGAGGAACGTGTAAGAGACCAGAAGGAGAGAAGGAAGGAAGGAAAGAATAAATGAAAGCTTTTAGACAGTATTAGAAGCCTAAAAGAATTCCCAAAAAACTTCTCATTTATCCTATTAAAAAGTTCCAAAATACAATCAAAATACTCTGCAAAATATAATTATTTCACAATCCAAACTACATACAACAGGCTGCTCGCTCCATATTTGTAACCTGGCCAGGGCCATGGCAGGAGCCTGTGCTCTGTGTCCCCGCGGATCACAGTGCGGGGAGCACCGAGGTCCCCTCCGCCCACCACCCAGCCGCACCCTTGCGCAGGGGGTTCACGTGGTACTGCGTGTAAAGCTTCTGCGTGCGAAGCTCTTTGAGGTACAGTTCCCGCAGAATGTGGTTCTGGTGCACCTCGTCCTGGACCACTTTGTCCCGCTGGCGGGCTGCCATGGTCCGAGCTGCTTGCTCCTCCAGCTGAGCGGCTAGGCAAAGCGTCCTGTTGTTTCCAGGCAACGGCGTCCTTCTGTGTTTCCAGGCAACGGAGTCCTTGTGGCTAAATCTCACCGGTGGTGGCTCCTTTCCCGCGTCCATCCTCGCCACCCGCTTGCTTGGCATTCTGTTTCTACCCTGCTCGGTTCTGGCCCAGCTCCCTGTCCCAGCCTGTAGGACCCAGCTGGGTACCAGCGCCCTGGGGACCCCCAGGGAGGGCGTGGCTGCGGCAAACCTAGGGTAAGGGATGTGACTGGACTTCACCTTAGCCTCTGTTTTCTGAAAAAGATTTGAGGAGTCAGAAGCTTCTGCCACTTCGGTTTTTTTCCCCCAAATAAACCATTTATTTTATATACAACCTGTTTATTTTCTAAAATAAATGAGAAAAAAAAAAAAAAAAGGAAATATGAGGCTGGGGTGATAGCTCAGTAAAATAAGTGCTTGCCTAGCAAGTGCAGGGTCCTGAGTTCAATCCCCAGTACCCGAGAGAGAGAGAGAGAGAGAGAATTTAAAAGGCAGGCATCCCTATTTAAGTCACACAAAAAGGAAAAGGCTCAAAATGTAACCCTGTAACATTTTTCATTTGGAGTCATTGTCACGGTCTCACGTTCGTATGCTATAAAATAAACCCGAGGGAGATTAGGCTCTGAAGCAACATACGCGGGCCCTACCAGGCCTGTCCTCAGGCATGCTGAGGAAACTGAGACTGGGTGTGGTGGCGCGTGCCTGTAATCCCGGCACTTGGAAAGCTGAAAACAGGAGGATCACTGCAGGTCCGGTCTGTTGTGTAGTGAGACCCTGTGGACACTGTACTAGATACAAAAAGTAACATACTGGTCATTTAGTAAAATAGTTTTGTTTTGTTTTTTAAGAATTAAGAACAGTATTTCATTTGATGATATCAATATCTTTTCTTGTTCTTGTATTTTCAGAATTTGGGGTAATATTCATTTCCCCTCTTGTTTTCTGTGCTACTAACGCTGTAGCTGAGTGGCTTTTGCCTCCCCTTTTCTTCATGTGGTAAAGGTCAGAGTCACTTAGTGCTTGGTGGCTTGGTGGCCATTCAGAAGAGCTGGGCTCAGCCTCTGGCCCCGGAGCGTGAGTCCGTGCAGGAGAGCCAGCCGCAGTCCCTGCAGGTGGAGCTTGCATCCGATCTGGCCGCTGCATCTTCTGAAGGAAAAATATGCTGGGCCCAAGCAGGACTTTTAACCGGAAAGGCCTTCCCGGGAAGCAGGCTCTGCGACCATTTCTTCATTCCCGTAGCTGCGTGAATTGGTCTCTCCTCGGACCTCCAGCTTTGGTTAGCTGGTGCAGAGCGGTGGCCCATCCGTGCTGGGCAGGAATTGCTCTGCCTGTGAGCAGATTCCATTCGGCAAAGGCACGGCAGAGGATGCCGAGCCGGGTTGCCTCGAATGCGAAAGGAGTAAAGGAGCTCGTCCCCTGCTCCTGTTCACTTCAAATCCTACAATTATCCTAGGAAGCCTACACTGTAATTATAATTTAATTAAAACATTAGATAATGAATCTAACAACAGAAGAACATACGCTTCTTATTTCCCAATAATGGAAGAAAGCCGGCCCTGCTAATTGGACACTTCCGTAGTTAACTCTTAGGGCTTGCTTGATTTACAGGATAGCAACCTTAGGAGCCAAAACCTTGGTGCAACTCCGAATAGAAGTGATACGTCTATTCACCTACGCACCCACTGTTACCTCAGTAACTCTCACATTTCCCATCTCCACACGGGTAACAAAAATTCCCCAAAGCTGCCATGCCCATTTTCCCTGAAGGCAGTCGTTTCCGTGTCTTTCTTCCTTAGCCTTACCCCGACCTCTCTACTATTCTACTCCCACCCTGAAGTCACAACAGCAAACTGAAACTGACTTACAGTCCACACTCTACACCTCAGCCCTAACATTAGACAACTGTTCTATTCTTTTTATTCACCACATGGCCTGGCATAGAATTGTCCCTATGATGTATACACTCTGACCCACGCATCAGTGATTTCTTCAAACATCTACTTCTTTTTCTCAGCACCATAATAAGTCTAGGTACAGCAAGCAAGCCATTCCAACTTTTCACTGGCTAAGGAGTAGGAATTCTATCATTTTTATTGATCGGATGATGAGACAGCCAGTCAGACACTAATAACACAGCCACACAGGCCGTATCGTATAATTGAATCAGGGATGTTAGTCTCATTATATTTAGCTCATGATTTCTGCTCTGTTCCAAAGGAGGAAGGGTCCCCAGGGGTTTGCCCATCCTCTGTCCTTGCAGCAGTCTCTTTGGTTCGTGGCCCGGCCTATAAGAAACTGTGGAGCCTTAGGAAGCCGGACCTTGCATTCCACAGGCTACAAGCCCGAGGTGCTTACCACCTGAAGACAGTGACAGAGCTCTTTCTATCCTTAGAGTCTAAGCAACTTCCAAGAAGCCCTCACTCTGGGCTGGGGGTGGGGAGTCCCACCTTCTGCTGGACTCTGCTGTGGGGGAGGGGAGGGGCAGAGGGGAGGAGGTGGCTGGGACCAGCTGCACCACCCTTGGCCCATTTTAAAGCAGATGCTCAGATTTACAATCCTGTGTGTCACACACACACACACACACACACACACACACACACACGCACACACACAACCTCATTCTGACCAAGGTGGAAACAGCCACAATCACCCGTTCCTACTCCACACAACCTGGCACCCTCATCTGCTTTCAATTTTTATTTGTTTGTGTCAGTCAGGATTTTACTAGAGAAACGGATATAACAAGAGATGTACAAATGAGTAAGAAATCACAAGACTGGCTTACGACGGCCAGCCGCAGAGTCGGATGAGGAAGCGAGCCAAGGCATCTCACAGCAGAGACTGCAGGGCCGAGTCCCAGGTCTGGAGCTCACTGCAGGGTCCCTGAGAGTCAGTATCAGGCAGCCAGTGGGTCTGCCGTGGGAGGCTGAAACACGTACAGGCCAAAGCCGAAGAGCCCCAGGCACAAGCCAGGAGAGGGCGGCCAAACTGAAGGGAAGTCTGGAGCTCCGCGGAGACCTGGCCAGCCAGCCTGCCTCATTCCCTCTTTGCTGTTTGCAGCCTGCCCGCCCTGGGGTTGGGGGTCCCTTTATGCCCACGCCATCTCCCCGCCCTCCTCTAGCGCAGGCTCCAGATACACAGGAAGCGAGGCCCAGGTCCCTGCGAGTCCCCGACTCACCCTCTGAACTTCTCAAGTGAACATCTCCACCGATTTCCTTGGTTAAGCTCCTAGACGGCTCCAGTTCACACAGCAGATGAACCCTAACAGTGGTAAAAACCGCGTCACAGAAAATTTCCCACCTTGGCAATTTCTCAGGAAATGCAGGGGGAATCCCGTCTGCTCAGTCCTCAGCTGGGACCTCTCCCTCCAGCAGCCCCAAAGCACCACCGAGGCTTGACGAATCCGGCTCCTCCAGACACCTTGCATGGTATGATTTAGCATTTAAAAAAAAAAAAAAAAAAAAACAAGCAGAGAAAGACGATGCTGGCTGTGTAAGCACCTAACCTCTGACACGAAAGTCTCTGTTCTTCTTGCTCTGCATTTGGTTCATTTGTGACTCAGTTTGCTCTAGGGTTTCTGCACACACCAAGAGCCAAGAGCACCCTGACTCCGTTCTGAAGCACAAGCAGTCCCCCAGACTGGCTCTGCTGGACCAGCTCCTTCGTGGGCTGTCACTGGGACCCAGGCCCAGCCCCCATATCCTCGCAAGCCTCCAACAGCCTCACGATGCCTTCTCCTTCTTGAGGCTGAGAAGGGAAGGAGCCATCCTTGTGCCAAGAGACCACCATGCCAGCTCAGGGACTCATGGTGGCTGGGTGGGCTCTGGCCTGGTCCCCGGGGCCCAGCACCCAGACCACTCCACACAGGCTCTGTACTGGGTTACGAGTAGCAATCTCTGACCTCTAAGCCACACCCTTAGGGGTCCTCTGTGAGCTCAGAAGCTGTTGCAGCCCCACTGGGCTGGCCCAGGGAGCGCTGGGCTGCGTTCGGCTTCCCTGGGCATCTGAGAATCAGCGAGTCTGAGGAGCCCATTTTTACTTAGGGAGACAGAGCCACTCTCACCTGGAGAGTGTGAACCCAGAAATCCTGCAGAGTCAGAACCCAGGGTGCCTGGCGCTCTGCCTGTGTACCTGATGTGCTTTGAGGCTCTCTAGAGCTCCAGGTTCCTTCTCAGGATCAGATCGAGAGACCCAGCCCACAGGGTAATCGCCTAGGAAATGTGTCACTTACGCGAGCCACGGGCAGCCACCCAGCCTCCCAGGTCCTGTCCGCTTCTGCCCATATTGCTGCTGCGCTGCTCGTAGACGGTAATTATCCTGAAGTAGGCATGATTCGCCAGGTAGCAGCGGGGAACCGGAGAACTGCTTCTTCTTAAGAGACTCTCAGCCGGGCATGGTGGCTCACGCCTGTAATCCTAGCACTCGGGAGGCTGAGGCAGGAGGATTGGTGCGAGTTCGAGACCAGCCTGGGCTACAAAAGTGAGCTCAAGGCCAGCCTCAACCACATAGCGAGACCCTGCCTCAAAAAGACAAAAAAAAAAAAAAAAGAGAGAGAGAGAGAGACTCTCAGCTATGCTTAGTCCTTTGCACTGCCATAGAAATCACCCTTGGCCTGTCAAAGCTTCCCCGAGTCTGTTGGGATTGCTCCAAAATCGAATGAGTCAACCAGTGCCTCAGCCTGAGAAGATCGCTCTGGCAGCCCAGTGTGCAGCCAGGGACACAGCCCCCTGGCCGGATCTAGATGCAGAGGAGAGCGGAGGCGGAGGGGTGCATGGCTGAGGCTGAGGCGCTCTGCCAGGAGCTCAGGGGGCCCCAGCGTGGAAGGGGCCTGGTGAGGCTGGGACTCCAGGACCCAGTCAGAGGCCACCCAGGGGACACAGGACAGACTTTTAGCTCGCCACTCATGGAGTGCATGATCTGCGGTTTCTTCTGGGAAGTGAATTTAAAGGAGAAAGAAAAACAAAAATAGTGACTTTTCATCTGGGCTGCAGCCACCCGTGGGAACTAAGAGCAGAGCAAAGCTTGACCTCAAGAGCTCAGCTGGCTGCTCTGCTCCACATATGACAGCTGGTGGCCGTCCAGGGAGTGCTGCATGAAGGCCGGCAGCCAGGATGCGGGACCTTGGGTGGGGAGACCCATCTCGCCCCTGCAAGAGTAAGGCTACCGAGACAGCAGCACAGACGTCTCGCTGCCTCCAGCTCCTGCGGGAGCCCACCACCACCTCGTGGGCTCACGCTGGTCGCCAGCAGAGCCCAGCAGCAGTGAGCCAAGGGGTAGGAGACCTGAGTTCTCAAGCCGACTGGAAAAGACTCAAGAGCTGTCATAGCTCATCAGGCCAGAAGATGGCAGTCGAGGAGCAACTCTGAGACAGCGGCCCACCCTGAGCCATTTTGGCCAGGAAGAGGAGGGGGCTTTTGACAAGTATATTCCCTTGGGATTTTAAGAGTCACAGCTGGGCCAGAAGAGTGGGTGCTCAGGCAGAAGCCAGTGCCACATAAGGAGACACGCACCGTGGTCCTTGCAGCCTGGGAAAGGGGCTCTCCTGTGTGAGGCGGATGGCTGCGGAGGAAGCGCCCAGCACTGACCTGGAACCCAGCCATGGCCACAGGAGCTCCAGCCAGAGAGGCTGACTCCCCGTGTGGGGCGTTTCCCAGGACAGCGGGATTGAGAGAAGGACAGGAAGCAGCATGGAAGCTCACGCCCTCTGGTGACCCTGGGGCTCTGGGAGGCTGAGGCAGGACAGTCCCATGCTTAAGCCCACTCTGGGTTGCAGGTTGAGCTCAGTGCCTGCGCCCTGCATCCAGTCCCCAGTACTAAAAGGGAAAAGCAAACCGCAGGGAAGTCTGAGCATCTGAGCATCTGCTTGGTGTTGTGGTGCTGCGCATAGAGCCCCGGACACTCACGGCTGATCGCCAAGGCGCAGGCCCGGGCCCAGCAAAGGAGAGCGGTTCCGACTCACCCTACGCCGCGCACACAGAGCCCAAGAACTAGTTCGTGTAGCCACGTGATAGTGCACACCAGTGATCCTGGCCACTCCAGAGGCGGAGGCAGGGGAGTGTAAGTTCCAAGCCAGCCCGGGTCACATATCGAGACCCCGCCTTGAACAGGAAAACATGTATATGCAATAACAATCAGAAGCACCAGGACTGTAGCTCAGTGCACCTGGATTCCGCCTTGAACACCACAAGATGGCGCTCAGCCACAAGATGGCGCTCAGCCACAAGCGGCTGAGATAAGGTCGAGCAGCCGAACCTGGTCCCACAAACTCCTGTGTTTCTGCTGCTCTGGAGATGGAACCCAGGCTTTGTAGCTGTTAGGCAAGGGCTCTACCACTGAGCCGCACGTGTAGGTCCAGGATGTTCTGCTGTAGCACGTCCTCGCGGGGTGGGTGGGGGGGCGGGCATGGCGCTCTTGACCCCACAGCTTCCCCTGGCCATTGCTGAGGGGGCAGAATGTGAAGACACAGAACCAGGCTGCAGTGCCCATGCTTATTTTGATGAAATCTGCACCTCCGAAATGAGCTTCTCAGAGCCGGCGAGGTAGCGCAGCAGACTGAGCGCCTGCATAGGCAAACACAGGGACCTGAGTTTGATCCCCGATGCCACACGCCAGAGTCAGCCCTGCCCCCAGGCTCTGGCCTGGTCCCCGGTGCTGGGCATGGTGGCGCACTCCTATAATCCTTGTGCTGGGGAGGCTGAAAACTAGAGGATCACTATGAGTCCAAGCTGCGTAGTGAAACTCTGTATCAAATTCATAGAAATAAGCTTCTTTCTGCGGAATTCCACCTAAAAAGGAGCGGTGGCTGTCGACAGAGACCCTGAGGTCAGCGGTCTGGCAAGGAGGTGTGTGACATTGGAATAAAACAGGGAGGAGGCGGAGGCCAGAGGGCCCCGCGGTGAGGCTGAGTCGGGAAGGTCTCAGTGACCAGTGGGAGGCCCCAGCCCCAGCCCTGCAAAATAAAGGCCAGCTGGGGGCGGTAGTGTTAAGAGTTCAGCAGGGCACTCAGGAGTTCTCTGTGCCCTGGAGACTCCACTGGCAAGACGGCCTCTGTAGCACCACAGAGGCAGCACGGTGAGACCTGGCCAGGCCCCTGCTCACCCCGGGGTGGGAGGAGAGGGTCTCCTCCTGTGTGCTCACTCTGCGCCTTCTGAAGGACAGGGTTGGACAGGATGGCACTGGGCATCCTCTGAACTCACCATAACCTGAAGCTCTGTGAAGATCCGTCTTCAGCTGGGTTACACTCTGGCGAAGCCATGTGGTTTAGTATTCTTAAGGGGAGCACGTTTCAACTGTAAGAGGTGTCTCGGGCAGGAAGGAAGACTCGAAAGTGAACTCTTTGTGTGAAGGACGAGGACCCTGGCCCTGGCACCCCTGCATTTTGGGATGGCCAGGGACATCCTTAGCATTAGGTTGCAGGGATAGCTTTGGGGCCAGAGGTGGGCAGCCTTCCCATGTCTCCCCCTGCATGGGGAGACAGGGCTGGTGCACCCCACACGCAGCTCACAGGCTTGGTCGGTTTCCTGGGGGTGGGCTCCGGAGGCATGGGGAAGAGGCCAGCCAGTCCTGCCTCCACCCACCCCCGCCCCTTGGGCACAGTGAGCTTTCGGGCTTGGCCCTCTCAGGATGCCTGGGATCCAAAGGACCACTGGACCCAGGGACGAGTGCGTGAGGACACAGGAGACACAGCCTGAGCCAGAGAGAGAGGCTCATGTCACTCTTCTGGCCACCCTGGGGCTCAGCTTCTGTGGGCCGTTGTGTGGAGCTGCACCCCCAGTTCTCTCCCTCTCTCTGTCTCTCTCTGTCTCTGTCTGTCTGTCTCTCTCTCTCTCTCTCTCTCTCTCTCTCTAGGATCTCAGTACCTCACTAAAATGCCCAGGCTGGGCTGAACAAACTCCCCATCCTCCTGCTTCCACTTCCCAGGGTGTTGGGGTGACGGCATGGGATTTTCATCATGGAAGCCCCCACACTGCGGTCAGCCACCCTAGCCAACCACAGCAGTGTCCCTCTGTGTCCACACCATGAATGTTCTAAGCTCTGAGAGCACCAGGTTCGCACCGGGCCCAGGTGCTGCCGAGAGCAGGAGAATCTCTCTGCTTAAAGCTGCCTTCCGTGAGCGGGGAGCAGGGGACCCCGAGGGTAGCCAGGCGCTGATGACAGCTCCCTTCTGTCCCAGCACGGAGGCCCTGCCTAGCTGGATCCCAGCCTTCGCCAAGCTCCGGGCCTGTGTAGATCCTCGCTCTGGTCCCTGGGTCCCTGCGGCTCAGCAGCGGAAGCCCCCATTCACATTTCCGGATGGTTTGGGGTGGGCTCTGGTATTGCCAGCTGCCTGAGCCAGAGCAGGTCCCCTCCCCCTGCAGTGCCAGCTGGTGCCCGGCTCCTGGCCCTGGAGAGCTGCCCGGGCTGGGTGGGTTCTCATAGCAGACACCCTGCTGGGCCTACTCAGAGGCAGGCAGATGCGGCTCTTTCCTTTCTTCCTTTTTCCCCATCTCTTCATTATTTTCCTTTCAATTTATTAAGATACGACCGGCAAATAGGAGCCACGCTGGGCGGGCAGAAAGGGGTTCCTACTATGGACTGTGATCTGAAACCGTAGTGTTTGAGTGGTTCAAGAAATACACTGCAGGAGGAGGCGCCTCACCGTGAGTCTCTCAAGACCGCTCTGCCCCGAGCGCGCCCACCGCACTGTGCCGGCCCTCTCTGCAGCTGCTCTAGAGCCCGCTCTCCTGAGCGTCTTTAGCTGCGCTGCTCTGGCTGCCTCTGTGGGTGCCACGTATCCACTCAAAATGTTTCCCTTTCGTGGTCATTTTGTTGTAGACAGCTGAGTTAGATAGAAGTCTACAGGCAGCCAGGCAGGGTGAGGCCCTCAGAGGACCCGATATGTAAGGCAAGGTGCCTTGCAACTGAGGGACAGGCACTCGGGCGGCGGGCCACACCCCTGGACAGCAGATGAAACGCACGCCCCCCCACCTCCCTAGGGATGGACATCAGGGGTTGACAGTTAAATACATATCAAGCACCTTGAAAAAGCCAGGAAGTCACTCCCCCGCTCCCCACCGGGAAAGCCCCTGCTCTGGACCCTGCCCCTTCGCGTCCCCAGCTGAGCAGAGGGCGACCGTATCAGAAGCCAAAGCCAAATAAACTTCCCATCCTCTGGTGTTCGTCCCACTGCCCAGATAGCTAATACACAAAGGAACAGATACTAAACTTCAGCTTAGTGTCCCCTTCCTCTTACTGGACAGAGTAGGACAGGCCATCAATCCCAATGACTCTGAGCCTCGTTGGAAATCCTGCAGTCTGGATTCTCCGTTTCTGTCTCTGGAACTTAAGCGTTGCCTCTCTGTGCCCTGAACACAGTGCCCAGCAGGTGGGCAGGGCACAGCCGGTGCCGCCTTGTACACCCACGGTGCGCAGAGGCCCAGCAGGTGGGCAGGGCACAGCCGGCCTGGCTCGCCCACCCACGGTGTGCAGAGGCTCAGGAATGGAGCTCACGCAGTGGCGGCCCACCTGTCAGAAGGACGACATCTCTCCCCCAGGGTCCTGGGATGGGGAGAACTCATTGGGCACCCCGTTTGTTTCAGAAGTCCCCCAAAGCCTCACGCAATCATAGGGTGGCTTCTTCAGAGGTGGCTGGATCTAGAGTGTGAGGTTGGGATCAACGCAGCTCAGACTCATAGTGATCCTCCCCAGCACTGGGATTACAGGGTTGTGCCACCTCGCCCCGTTTCAGTGGCCTGTCCAGCATGTCCTGGGGTACCTGGCACAGCATGTGGTACCAGGGATCGATCCTGGGTCCTTCTGCTTGCCAGATAGGAGCTTAGACCGCTGAGCTATAACTAAATCTACTTATTTAGTTAGCACATCCTTTGGCTTTCTTGGTTGGAGTCTTATAAAGCTGGCGCAGTGGAGACATACACTGAAAGCTAACCTTCCCAACGCCCTTATGAGATGCCTCACCACACACGCCCTGCCGGTGCGCGACATCTCAGCTACCCAGTCTTTTGGGGAACAAACAGAATGTATCCACTTTAACATGGCTGCTAAAGTTTTTAAAGTTTTCATTAAAATACTTAATATGGGGAAGCAAAATGTCTCAGCAGTCTAAAGCGCCTGCTTAGGAAAGCTTAGGCAACCACAGGGACCTCGGTTTGATCCCCAGCACGACATGCTGCATCAGCCCCACCCTCAGGGCAGGCTGGGCTGGCCATGAAAGAAAGAAAGAAAGAAAGTTTTAAAAAAGTAAAATATTTAATATGGCCACACAAAGAATACGCAGTCACTGTGGAAAGTTTTCAAAGGGGAAAATGAAAACCTCCACGATTCCAATGCCCAGGAGCAATGACTCCTTCAAGTCAGAACCCTGGGACATCACAGGAGCAGGGAAGAAGTGAACTAACTCCATGGCCTTCCTCCCCATCCATGCGGTCAGGTTCCAGCCTCAGCCACCCAACCTGGGCACCTCTACCCCACAGCATGAGCCTGAGGCCAGGCCCCCAGGAGTGCTCCTGTGGGAAGACACGGTCCACCCTGTGGACTTCAGCATTGGGCGTGATGCTTGGTCAGAGCAACGCCGTGACAATAGGAGGAGGGGTATCGTTGCGTTTTACCAGTACTGGAGACAGAGCACGGAGGCCCTCCTGTGAGAGCTGCGCCTCGAGCCCCATCCATGCCATTGTAAGGTAAGGCCTCAGGAACCTGCCCAGCTGGCCTCAAACTGGTAGCCTCCTGCCTCTGCCTCTCAAGTAGCTGGGATTACGGGTGTGCACCACCACACCTGGATTATGCCACCACTAGAAAAGGCTTTAAGAGCCACCATGTGACCGTGTTGTACTTTTTCCTGCCATAAAACGAGCAGCAATCAATATACAGAGATCGCAATAATGTCTTCAGCCACACAATGCTCACAACCAGAGCACAGCTGACCTAAGGTGAAGAGAACCAATTCTGTCACCATGGGCCCTAGACTTCCAGAGATGCTTGTTACATAGAATAACTTAGCCTACACTGACAGATACACCAACTTGCAAAACGTCACCTGAGCTTTTTGTGTCTACAGAGATGTGGTATAACAAAAAATATTTGCTTGAGTTTTAACTAATAATTTATATGTTTAAATATTTATTTGAAAACTGAATCTTAGACTGGGTATGGTGGCATGTGCTTGTGATCCCAGCTCTTGGGATGCTGTAAACACATGGATCACTATGAGACCCTGAACACCTTGTAGACCCTTCCCTAAAAAAAATACAGAAAAAAAGAATAAAACTGAATCTTAAATGTGATAGACTTGTGTTATCTTATTATGAGTTCATTAATTTTATGTATATTATATAATTTTATTGTTTTGATAAATGCTTGACTTATAAATTTGATAAAGCACATGTAAATATTTATGAAATGTTTAGAATTAGGTTTTAGAAATGTTAAACTACTATCTAGTTTTGTTTTGGGTTTTTTTTGTCCTTTTGAGAGAGGGTCTCCCTATGCAGTTCCAGCTGTCCTTGAGCTCATTTTTGTAGCCCAGGCTGGTGTCAAACTCACATTGATCCTCCCGCCTCAGCCTCCCAAGTGCTGGGACTACAGGCGTGCACCACCATGACCAGCCACTAGTTTTAACTGTTTTTCTCAAGTTATTAAACCCCAACTGTGTGTGTGTGTGTGTGTGTGTGTGCGTGTGCGTGTGCGTGTGCGTGGTCCTGGGGACCCACCCCAGGCCTTTGCACTAAGCTATATCCCAAGCCTTTTAAACTTTCCAATTTTGAGGCAGGGTCTCCTGAGCTGCCGCCTCCTTGCCTCCGCCCCCCAGAACGCAGTTGCACCCCACCCCCGTGCAGTCTACACTTCTAAAGACAGCCACTCGGTGAGCATTTCAAACACAGGAAACCGAATCTTCATGGAGCACCGCAGCGGCTTACAGGGCGAGCCGCCTGAGCGCGGCACTCACCTTTGCAGCCGTCTGCACCAGGTCTGCTCCCCGCCTTCCCATCCAGGAAAGGGCACACAAAACACTGCTCCGAGCTTTATTTGTAGATAAAATCACTAACCATCCGATGGTCCTGCAGAGCACCTTTGCCTGCTCACAATGACAGACATTCCCACCTCCTCTTGACGGTCCCTGCCCCTAAACAGATCTGTGCCTCTTTCCAGAGCCCAGAGCTGCAGGAATTTTGGCTGGAATGTAGATGAGAGAGCTACGCAAAGCAGCCCCCAGGGGCCACTGAGACAAAGCCAGGAATCCAAAGGCAGTTTTGGCCTCTGGGGGCAGCTGAACCAGCGCCCCAAATGTTCAAGGCCCAGGGGGACCTCTGGGAATCAAATGCAATCCCTTCCTGACTTGGCGGTCCACGACACAGACTCATGCAGAGAAAGCCTGAGGGTGAGGCTGGCCTGAGGGGAAGGGCCTGGGGGAGGCCTGAAAAGGCTACTCAGGCCCTGGGTAGAGCAAAGATGAGGACCAGAAATTTGGAGAAAGACTACCCTTTTCCTCCAGAGCAGAGTGAGGACCCCAACAGCGCCACCCACCGGCCGCGGTTGCAAATCAGCCTGCTGCTATCAGGAGCCAGCTCCCGAGCCAACCCTGGAAGGAAACCCAGAGACTCTCTGCTTGCCTGGACACTAGCCTTCCCTCCTGGCCTGTGCATCCAAGCTGGACGCTGACAACACCCCAGAGCTCCCTGATGAGTCAGAAGCCAGGGGCCAACTTGTGCTTCTGGTTCCAAGCCTGCACAGGGCACTCAGCTGTGAGCTGGACAGCCAGCTCCTGGCTGCAGGGCTCAGGACATGGAGACCAAAGGCTTCCAGACCATAGGCAGCGGCTCGGGCATACACACACGTGTGCATGTGCAAACATGCGTGTGTAATTTGGATTACTCTACATATTATTTCCCAAATCATCTTTAACACATCTGGGCCACATTCAGCAAAACAAGTTTCTACAATAGCATGCTTCACATCATTTCCACGTGCAGACACTCCAGGTGAACTTTATTTCAATTATTTTGCTTTGATAAACACTGGCAGCTCTTTTCATAAAGAGCTGTGATTATCCAGTACCAACTTCTCAGGGAAGCTTTGTAAACCGGGAATGCCAGGCAGCACCAGTACCAGGCACGCTGTACTAAAGGTCCTGGGTGCCGGGCACCCCTCGCACACATGCCAAGGCGCCACCCTCACGGCTGCAGGGCCCGGCGAGAGATGGCCTACCCACTTGATCAGTAAAGCAGTTGCCTTCATGACTAAGGCTAGATAGTCTTTTCACATTTATCAATGCCCTGCTCCTATGGAGTGTTTTTTCTGTTGATCAGAGAGGGAACTGTGACCACTGGTGTGGCTTAGACCTGCATGTCCTCCAAAGCCTCACGCATTCTCAGGCGGGATTTTTGGCAGCAACGGGAACGTGGGGTGCCATGACACAGCCATGGCTCAGAGAAGTCACAGGGGCCCCTGGGAGATGGAGCCTGGCCACAGAGGGGCCACAGGGAAGGGGGCTCACTGCGCTCCCTAGCACCTGCTCCTCTCTGCTTCCCATCCACCATGCCACCAAAGGCTCTCCCTCACCCAGGCCCTTACACCACTCTCTGCGTCTGAGGCAGCCAGCCACGGGCTGACTTCTGAAACCGTGAACCAAAGCCAGTGCCCCTGACTTCCTTTGCCAGTGCTTTTGTCCCAGCCATAAGAAAGTGACTGAGACACGGGGCCCGGCGGGATGGCTCAGTGGTCTAAAGCGCCTGCTTGGGGAAGCTTGGGCAGCTTCAGGGACCGCGGTTCGATCCCTGGCACCACATGCTGCGCCAGCCCTGCCCTTGGGGCGGGCTGAGCCGGCCATGAAAATGAGTGAATAAACAAACAAAGGTTCTGAAACAATAAATAAATAAATAAATAAATAAATAAATAAATAAATATTTTTTTTTTTATTAAAAAAAAGGAAAGTGCCTGAGACAATTATTAAAGGTACAGTATTGCCGGGCATAGTGGCACATGCCTGGGACCCCAGCACTTGGGAGGCTAAGGCAGGAAGATGTTACAAGTTTAAGACCAGCCTGGGCTACAAGGTGAGCTCAAGGCCAGCCTGAACTGCACAGTGAGACCCTGTGCCAAAAAGAAAAAAAAAAAAATTGAAAAAAGATCCAGCAGTATTTACAGTACTAGTGGCACTTGGCCACGTTGTTTATAGTGCTTACATTTCTGGGCTGGTCAGAGCCTTGAGCTAATTATACCCGTACACAAGTAATGTTTGGTTTTTACTGCTGAGGATGGGAACTTGGGCCTCTTGTGAGCCACGCCCAGATCCTGATGAGGTCTGCCGGCTCAGACACTCAAAACCCTGCCTCCCAGAGCCTGACCTTCACACGTCCTTCCCCACCGGTCACCACCCCAAGCCCACTGCCTACATCTCATCAGCATGCAGCCCCCGGCAGGCGCTGGAGCCCTCTGCCCCACCTCCGCACACCTTGGGGGCCTCCTGCTCGTGCACGGCTACTTGCTGAGCACCTGGTGCCGCCGTGGACACTGAGGACACACAGTGAGCACCATAAGCCAGTGCCGGCCCTTGGGGAGCTTCTGCCCTACGGGTTCTGGGGCCCAGGGACCAAGTGAGGAAAGGACCAGTCAGCCCAGGCGGGGGATGCAGGAGGCAGGACTGGGCGGGAGAACGAAGGCACAGGGAGGGACCTGCGGGCAGGGCCGCTGAACCTCAGCTGGGAGGCCGGGGAGAGCGGCAGGAGGAGCAGCCGGGCTGCAGCGGGCGGCAGCTCTTTTCGGCGGCTCCTCCTCTGCGTGCACTGGCCAGGTCATTTCCCAAGGCAGCGGCTATAACCTCCCTCACACCTCCCGGTCCTTTGTAAATGACCTCATCAGTCTCCTACACGCAGGTGCAGGTGTCCTGGTGCAGTGGGGCAGGTCTGTGATCCCACCCTGGGGGCCAAGGCCGGAGGGTGCAAATCTGAGCCCTGCGTATGTCAGCCACTTAGCAAGACCATGTCTCAAACTACGGGGGAACGGGGATTGGGGGGGAGAGTTCAGTCCCCAGAGAAGGAACGAGAAGTGGGAACATTCAGAGAGGACACTAGTCAGCCCTTAAAAGCAGGTTCCCATGAGTTGTGACAACTGGAGCACCCCTAGAGGGCGCTGCAGCGTCCGGACGGCAAGGTCCTGCAAGAAAAGCACCTTGCATCTCACTCCTGCGGGGTCTTCACAGCGCCCCCAGAGAGGCTGGCGGCGCTGTGGTGGGTGGTTACGGGGGGCCAGCAGCCACATGCATGCTGAGCCCCGGGGAACAAAGCCCAGAGCCCAGCGCAGACATGCCGGCTGCAACGTACACTGTGAGCAGTGATGGGCGCAGGTCTCGGTGCTCCCGCCAGTGCACACGGCGGCACGCGGCTGTCTGGGGGGGCTGGTGCTGCCGACATGCTAAGTGCAGTCTCTGTCTGTGGAGTGCGAGCAGTCAGCGTGACGCGACCACACTGACCAGAGCCAGCAGCCCGGGCTGCGTCGGGGCAGCAGGTCTGGGGCGAGACTGAGTCTAACAGAAGAGAAGAAAGCAGCATCGCTCTTCATTTTTTGTTTTATTAAAGTACAGAGCTAACAAGCGTCGAGGTTTCTACGTAGGAAAAGACTGGTGAACACAGGCGCTTCGTACAAATATTAGCATCCAAGAAGTACAAATCCATAACTGGCTTTTTGACTCAAGGGGAGAAATAACAATTTTAGAAGTTAGCAAATTTTAACCCAAGACCTTTGCAAACACCAAACAGTAGTTTTACCACATACATTGCCTTTTCTGATTCTAAAATACAAATCCCAAAATAGAAAACGTAACCACAAAATTTGGCTACAGAAGTGTTTCAGAAAAAGGTTTAAAAATTAACAAACTGTGACTATAAAAATTTTCTTCTTTGCAAAATAAAAGGTTAAATCTTTAATAAAAAAAACCAATCCCCTTAAACTTCTTTTATAAATAGCTCTCAAACATATATTACCCATCTGCTGTAGACTTTCTACCTGAGAGGATTTCCCTCTACCCCTAAGGCTGCTTCCCAGGCTTGTGCCGGCACCCATGCCGGTTTCGTTTCTGCGGAAGAGGATGTTGAGGTACGCTTCCCCATCTGCCCTTCCCGGGTTCAATTTCTTCCTGACAGGGCTTGGCTTTAAAACAAAAAACTGAATACCTCTTTGGTAAAAAGGCAAGTACTTGCACCTTTCCAGGTGAACATGAGAGACTTAACAGAGAAGAGAACAGAGCTCTAAGGCTCTGGGCTGCCAGGCTGGGGGGCACCCTCAGAGTCTGCCCTAGGGGAATGCAGACCCAGCTCCAGGCAAGGAGGCCAGGGCCACACGGCCACCACTGTCTCCCTGTGGGCTCCTGGCCGGCACTCCACCCTCCTGGCTGTGGGCGACCCTCTGCCACTGCTCCCAGTGGATGGTGCGGCTTGGAGCTGGGCTTTGGCCCAGCTCCGGTGCCCGCGGGACGGGAAGCACCTAGGTACATGCTGGCTGCAGTCAAGTAAGCACAGTGTCTCAGAAAGGCGAGGGTGGCGGCCGAGGGGATGAGGCCGAAGGGACGGTATGAGCCCTGTCCTGGCGTCACCATGTGGAGATCCGGAGAGAAGCAAGGAGCGTCGGCGGGGACTCGGTAGGGTCGCTGTCCTTCAGGGTCAGCGCCGCCACCCCCCTCCAGCCCAGCACACATCTGTCCACTCTGCACAGAAAGCACTGAGGACACTGGCAAACCAGAAACCAGACCACCCGCAGGGACGGCAGCCCGCCCGGAGGACGCCGGCAGCCTCGGGCAGGGGCCTCGGGACAGCGACACCCCCTCTGCTCCACCCACTGGGGAAGTCGAGGCCAAGATCCCCACCCGAGCGGTCAGGAGGGGAGCACAGACCCTGGCACAGGCTGAAGGAGTCGGCCCCACTCCGTGGGGCCACACTTTAAAAACCAGCGACAAAGCCTTGCAGGAAGCAAAGGACTGTTTGTTACAAGAACTACTGTGAGTTCATTAAATTAACACCTCTGGTATCACAGCTCCAAGCGATCAGCACCATTTCTCCAGTTGCTTGGGTCACGGAGCTCCATGGAGGGGAGCCTACAAGGGTGGGCCCCGCCTGACCAACTTCCTGCAGCCTGCGCCAGCCTTGCCCGGGACCTTGTGAGCCCTTGCTAAGAGGAATCCAGGGAAGGGTGGGATATGCCCAGCCGGAGAGCAGGCCGGGGACCACGGGAAGCCGTGAGGGGCAGCCCTGTCACCCACACTTCCTTGAGTTGCTCTCTGCAGAGGAGGGCCAGGGCGTGTGGCTGTCTCCATCCACCCATCCTGGGCCCAACTCAGTGCCCAGGGCTGCTGGGGAGGGAGAGAGAGGGCTGCGGGAGTCCTGGGGAAGGCGAAGGAGCTGACGAACCAACGCCATGGCAGGTGCACCCCACTTCTGCCCAGTGGTAGAGGGCACTGGGCACCACCCAGGCTGTGTCCTCCGGGAAGCACCCTGGGAAGGCCCTGTGCTGCCCTTGTGGACTTCCTGCAGTGGGGCCTCCTCCCTGCCCAGCGCATGGACATGGGCCGTGCACACCCTGTGTGGTTGCTGACGCCCTTGAACACTGCAGCAAGCATGGGCTCTGGGAACATCTGAGGGTGTCGCTGGCCCTGATCTACCAGCTGCACCCCTCGCCTCCAACAGCCAGACCAGTCTGGGACCTGCATGTCCCTCCAGGGAAACTTTGATGGACACAGCGGGGTGGCCAGGGACACACCCAGAAAATAGAAGCCCTTCCATCTCACAGGCCTGGAGCAGGGGAGGCTGAGGGGCAGACTGAGCCCCACAGGGCTTGGGCAGTACTCTGGAAGCAGAGGCCTTAGAGTGCCAGACCCCAGCCAATACCAAGGAAGCAGCGCGGCCCTGGCTGCTGACACAGGGCCGCCTGGCCACGCCCAGTATGAGCCGGGACCTGGAAGGCGGGGCCAGGCAGGTGGGATGACAAATTGTGCTTTTCACATTCTGATGAGGGTGCTGGACCCAGGAAGGTGGGGTGACCAAGGGGCGGCTGCAACTGCCAGCACCGCAGCAGGAAGGGTGGCCCCAAGGCTGGGCTGAGGATGGGGTTCCCTCTGAGCTCCGGAAACACTGGGGGACAGGGGGCGGGGCCAGGACTTCAATGTCAGGCCAAGTGAGGTGATCTCATCTCTAGGTGAAGCTGTGAGCCCCAAGTTCTGGTCACGTGAAGATGCACCCAAGGAACACGGTGGCACTGAGGGCCGAGACATCAAAACCTACGAATCCCAGGATCATTTCAGTTGAACATCTCAGGTCCTTTAGACAAATGGCAATTCCTTTTTAATGTGTGAATTAAAAAGCACACCAGGATATACTCGGTTTCCTGAGAGCTTTTTGAGACACACAAGAAGGGCAAGAGGTGCTGGCCTTTCCTGGGCCCAGGGTGTGCACGCTGGGAAGAGTGCACCCGGCGTCACACGGAGAACTGCCGGGCCGGACAGCACAGCGGTGCCACCAGCGTCCACAGGTACAGCAGCACGCACGTCCAGCACGAGGCCATCTTGACCCAGAAGACGGACCAGTTCTCACAGAAGAAGGTGTGGATGCTGGCACTCTCGTAGCTGTGGGGAAAAGACACCCAGCGCAGTGAGAGCAGGCACACGGAGAGCCCCGGGTGACCCCGCCAGCCCCGCCTCCAGGCGTAGGAATCACTGGTTCTCGAGATGCACAAGTCGCAGCTTTGAACACACCCACAGGCGTGTGCGAGGACCACCTCACTTCAGCAGACGCCCGCGCTCCTGTCCCCCGAGCTGCCCCTTGGGTCCCCAGCGTGGACCAGCAGGGCTAATGGGCCCAGGCCCACAGAGCTCGCGACCAGGAGTTCCTGAGGTGGTGGAACAGCTGCACAGACACTCCAGGGCACATGCTTTCTGCACAGTTCCCAGTGAGGGGCCCAGGATAGAAGCGTCTGTCACGGCAGTTCCCCAGCATTTTGGGTTTCTAGACTAGGGGTTCTCTGCCTGTATATCACGACTCTTCACTGCCACATGACATGCCATTATGTGGCTGTTGCCCAGACATCTATCGGCTGGGCACATGCCTCTGACTTTGTGGCTATTACGAATGACATGGCCACAAGCACCACCTGATGTTTTCTTTTGTTTTTTTCAGGAACGGGGGATTGAACTCAGGCCCTTGCTCTTGACAGGCAAGCGCTTATTCTACTGAGCTATCTCCCCAGCCAACGGCCTGATGTTTTGTGCGGACATAATTTCCTTTTTGTCTGGGGTGAACGCCTAGGCGGACCCCGGCTCCTTCTGTGACTCTTTAACCATGGCAGGCTCTGCTGAGTGCCTTCCAGGGCGGCTTCCTTCTGCCTCCGCAGCATGGGCAGGGGCCCCGTCTGCACCCTCCACACCATGCTCGACTCCCCGTGTGCTCTCTTAACTTGCTCAGGCTCAGCGTCTCTGGAGCTCCTCGGGCGAGCGCAAGTGCCCTCTCCGCTCCACTCCCAGCAGATGGGCAGGACGGAGCTTTGCGTGGTCTCTCCCACGGACGGGTTTGCAGCCGCTGCCTCCCACCTCCACGCCGCTCTTCTCCCTGAATCCTCCCAAGGCAGCACCTTCAGCCCCTCCCCCACCGACACCTGCCACGAGCAACCAGGCGGCCCTCAGAGGCCCGGACAAGTGCTGGCTAACAGATGTCACCGGCCCAAGTCCTCCTCACACAGGCCAGGCTGGGAGGAAAACTCTGAGCCTATGAAGGACAAACCGGGCCCCCTGCAGGAAAACGGATGCACCTTGAGCCACAACATTAGATAAGATGAATCAGACACAGAGCTTGAAGGCCATATGGTTTCCTCAGAGGAGAATCTCTAAGCACGGATAAAGAGCAAGAGAAAACAGGAGGAAGCGGGAGAGGCTGCAAAGGGCGGGGCACAGAGGCACAGCGGGACGGGCGGAAGGACGAGTGCATGAAGGAGGGCAGCGGAGAAACACGGCCAGCTCCCCACGGGGGTGTGGCCCCCATGCCCCACGTGGATGGGGAAAAAACCATTTAAGGAGAAGGAAACTCTGGACCTGTACAAACTGCCCCTGGCGAGGGGGAGGTCTGGTCGGTCACACATGGCCAGAAAAACAGGGAAACGGTGCGTGGCTCGGCCGGGCGCGGGGCCTGGCATTCGGGGACCTTGGGTTGGGTCCCCAGCAGCGCAGCACACACACGCACGCACATGCGCGCGCACACACACACACACACACACACACACACACACACCACACACACACAGCATCACAAAGAGAAAAAGAAGGATGCTTCTCTCTCTCAGAAAGGATTATTTCCCCCATCTCTGCCCTGCTCTCCAGTGGGCATGTGGACATCGCACGGCCTCTCCTCTGTGTTGTTTTGACGCTGCAGCCCCCGCTGTCACTACGCCCTGGCACCCTCCTGCTCTCAGAGCTATGGCAACTCCACTCATGGGAAGGCGCTCCCCGGACCAGCTACGGGAGGCCCACGCCAGAGAAGTGCGAGTCCGAGCGTTGCCCAGGTCCCTACTAAAGCCACATCTCAAAAAACAAAACACAAAAACGCAACCCGAGGAAAAACCAAATCAAGACGACAAGTCGGCCCCCGGAGCTGGGCGTGGTGCGTACACCTCTAAACCCAGCCACGGGGCCAGCGGCGCAGGAGGAGTTGGGTCCCGGGTCGGGGCTGTGCAGCAGCACTCACTGGAACCAGTTGGTGAGGGTCATCATCGTGTAGAGCGAGGCCAGCAGGAACACAGTGTGGAAGAAGGGGTAGCTGTACACCGTGCCCCTCTTCTCGTCGCACAGCACGCGCCGCGGCGCCTTCCCGTCCGGCTGCTCCTCAGGGTCTGTGGGTCACAGCATGGGGAGGAGTGTGCACGCTGCCCTTGAACACTCACGCGCCCATGCAGGCGCCAACCACGGCTGCCGGCCGGCCGTGGAGGAGGGTGTGGAAGGCGGGGTGCGGCGGCCCTGCCTGCAGAGGCCCCGCCCTTGGCGCCCACCCCGCACTCACCCTCGATGATGTCATTGCCGAAGCAGAAGCAGCAGCGGGCCACCTGCAAAGACAGAGGGCGAGCTGGGCACCACGTGCTGTTCCTTCCGCTCGTCCCAAGGCCTCACCGCGCCGGCACTCTCCCTGAGTGCACCGTGGGGGCTCCTGGGAGACACCAGCGGGACACTGTGCACAGCCATGGGGAGGCGGGCACGGGACACTGAGGGCACGTGCGCTCCGGCGCAGGGCTGGCTGGCCTCCCCTCCACCTGCCGGGCCCCGCTGGCCTCTGCGCTACCACACTGTACTTCCTCCGTGTTCAGAATAGTGAATGAACTTCATCAAAAGACCACCAGGTGACTGCAAATGGTGCTGACAACAGGGAAACTCTGGTGGCCCGGGCCCATCGGCACCAAGAGACTGCAAGATCAACTGAGTTACAGAACCTGAACCCAGGCAGAGGGTGGCACTTGGTCCCCAGCCCCTTAGACGCCCTGAACCCAAGCCCTCCTGCCCTGCCAGGGTGTGACCTAGCCCTGCTGTCATGTGGCCTGAGACCTGCTCCCTCACCTGGTAGACCTCACTGAAGCCAAAGTCTCCCCGAGAAAATGTGCACCCTGTCCTTCCAGGATAGGCCCTGGGCCCACAGCACAGGAGGAGGGCTCAGAGTGATAGAACAACACCCTCTTTTGGATCCAACTCGGATGCTCACCACCCGGGGGCCTGATACAGGGCACCTCGGGGTCGCTGAGACGGTGCACCAGCCTGACTGTGGCCACAAGGGAAGCAGAGGACAGATGCCTGCTGGGAGAGGCCACTCTCACTGGACACTGGGCAATGACCTGTGCAAGGCTACAGCTTGCTCCTGTGAGTGACAGAGTGGGGACAATACTGCCAGGACAGCAGCCTTTATTGGGGGCCATGGCCTGCCCTCACTGGCAGCAGAGCTGCCAGGGCTCTGCACCCCGAGAAAGCTATGGCGGTGCAACCGGCGCCCAGTGCCAGAAAGGCTGGGGGCAAGGACAGAGACAGTGACTCGGGCCACTGCACCACTGACCCGGGCCACCCGTCTCTGCAGGAGTCCCAGCTGCTCCACTCTGCAACTCAGTGACAACAAGCAGGAGCGAAGCCGTTGTAGAGCGCGCAGGGCGGGGCGCTCTGGCCACCAGGGAATCCGCCTCGCTTTCCTGGGGCAGGTCAAGCCTTTCCGGGCTGCCTCCCGGTATGGGACCTTGGTGACCTCGGCTGATGACCCTCAGACCCCACAAGATTTCCGCACAGTGGGAAGAGAAGGTGTTTCACTGACTGGGGGCCTCTTCAGATGCCCCAGTTCTCTGGATGTGCAGGTGGAGGGCCCAGTGCGGGAGCCGAAGTTCCCGTCTGTCATTATTGTTATTAGAGGGCCTGGGGCTGAGCCCAAGGACCCCGGACTGAGCTGCATTTACTTATTTTTTGAGACAAGGTGCTGCTGTGTCACCAAGTTGCCTAGGCTGCCTGAGCCTCCTGGCTGGTGTGCACCAGACACACAGCCATCCACAAATCTTTACACGAGGCTGCACCACCTAAGAGGTGCAGGTAGGGATCTAACGTGCCTGCCTTGCCCGGCAGCCTGCACCCCATCTGGTGTTTCCCTGCGTGTGCTGTGGGGTTACAGACCACACAGTGGTGGGCACGGAGCAGATACACAGACACAGGTGCTGAGGAGAAGACGTGGGTGAGGATAGGTCCTGCATGCCAGGGGCAGGGCAGGCAGCAGGGCCCTGCAGGGACCGTGGGGCGGACCAGAGGCTGAGGCAACGCTGTTGGCTCCTGCTAACCCATGCCACACACGGCACCATCTTCTTTCTCTCCGCCCCAACCCTACACTGCCTCAGCAGAAGCCCAAGCCATGGAAGGCAGGTTTCCAGATGGACACAGGGCCGCCTGAGCAGTGGGCCGCATGGAAGGCGCGCACTCACCTCCAGCTCTGGGGCTGGGTACCGACCCTGCAGGGCGTCGGAGCTCGACCGCATCGTGGACGTCAGGCTAGGGAACAAACAGGAAGTCAGTAAGGCCATTGCCTTGTCCATCGCCTAGGACATGGGGCACAGCCACTGCAGGCCAGGCTCTAGGGACTGCTCCAGGGGCCTGAGTAAGCACGGTGTCCTCCCGTCCAGGTCTGCAGATGTGACCCGCAGTAACTCAGAACCACCCAGCAACAGACGAACGGGTAGAGGAGACAACGGAGCTCTACCCTGCCACAAATGCCAGCCCGGAGGCACCCGCAGCAAAGGGGGTGCACTCGAGACGGTGACACCACGTGGAAGAAGTCAGATGAGGCTGAGATGTCGCGACGTTTGTCTTATGCTGGACACCCCAAGGGTAAGTAACTTAGAGCAATGTAACAGAAAACAGGACTCAGAGCCAGGGAGATGGCTCTGTGGCACAAGTCCCTGCCTAGCAAGTGCGAGGTCATGAGTTTGAACCTCAGTCCTGCAAAAAGAAAAAGAAAACCAGGACTCAGGAAGGCAGATCTTTCAGGAGTGGGAAGGGGACCAAGCAATGGGGAGAAGGACAAGACAGGGGGTAGAGAAAGAGCTACGACGTGCTGCACGACCCTGGGCTCCCCACAGCACGTGATTGTTACGCACTGCAAACACGAACTCATCGAAACTGTAAGATAGAAAAATTAAAAGAAAAAAAAAAGACAGGCGTGATGGCGCACGCCTGTAATCCCAGCACTTGGGAGGCTGAGGCAGGAGGATCGGTGTGAGTTCGAGACCAGCCTGGGCTACAAAAGTGAGCTCAAAGCCAGCCTGAACTGCATAGTGAGACCCTGTCTCAAAAAGACAAAATGAAGAAAGAAAGAGCCGGGCGTGGTGGCTCACGCCTGTAATCCCAGCACTCGGGAGGCTGAGGCAGGAGGATC
>PVJA010030640.1:0-25624 GCA_004027025.1 Myocastor coypus
TACAATTTTGTATTTCCTTGAATTTCCAAATATCTGTGTCAAAATTGTGTAACTGCTTATATCACATTGTATGGAAAGTTATTAGAATAGCAATGATGGTCAGAAAATATAATTTCCAAGCTAAGTCAAAGATATTTGATACTCAGAAAGCCAGTGATGATAAGCCCAGTACCTATGTTATAGAGTAATAGTATCTATCACAAAGCTTTTCTGCTGGAGGGTTAAGAATGTAAGTTAACAGGGGCCCGGCGGGATGGCCCAGTGGTCTAAAGCGCCTGCTTGAGAAAGCTTGGGCGGCTTCAGGAACCGCGGTTCGATCCCCGGCACCTCATGCTGTGCCAGCCCTGCCCTCGGGGTGGGCTGAGCTGGCCATAAAAATGAGTGAATAAACAAACAAAGGTTCTGAAACAAGAAAAATAAATAAATAAATTAAAAAAAAGAATGTAACTTAACAGACCAAAAATTGGAGAAAAAGAAGGGCTATAAGGATAGCCAATATTTTGGCCCCTTCTACAAAGTACTGTCTATGGTCTCAAACTTAATCCTGAGGGGATTTGACCCTGGAAGATCCAAAAAAAAAAAAAAAAAAAAAAAAGAATGTTTAGTTATACAGGTCTTGCTTCGACTTGCCCTTGACCACCCAGCAAGAAAAAAAAAATCCTTAATTACAATGCATGGAACGCAGAGCTAGATTGATGAGATGAGCTTTAGGAGGCTTAGATTCAATAGCCTCCAACATCACAAGCTTCACTGGTGGCACACTGCAATTGCAAAACCTTTGACTGTGTATGTATCTGTTTCCTCTTAGTCCAAAGAGAAGTATATTCTTTTCCTTTTTTTGTTTTTGTTTTTGTTTTTGTTTTTTTCTTATTTTTCTAAGCAACATCAATAGGGAGGTGGGTCATGCCCACACACTGTACTCTGTAGAATGATTGTGAGGACAATATGCAATATGTCAACTTTCAAAAAAAAGAAAGGGGAAAAGAAAAAAGAAAAGTAATGTGGATTTAGAAAGGTTAATGTTTAATTGTTTGATCAATCTTATATACCTATATGTATTAATCTAAACTGATCTGATGATGAAAATATGTAGTATAACCATTGTTAAATTTAAACAATAAAAAAAAAAATAAAGAGTATGATTTAAAAAATATCAATGATGGTCAGAAAGTACCATTTCCAAGCTAAGTCAAAGATATTTGATACTCAGAAAGCCAGTGATGATAAGCTCAAGTACCTATGTTACAGAGTAATAGTATCACAAAGCTTTTCTGCTGGAGGGCTAAGAATGTAAGTTAACAGACCAAAAATTGGAGAAAAAGAAGGGCTATAAGGATAGCCAATATTTTGGCCCTAGCTCTTCAAGATCAATAAAGACCCAGGATATAAGGGAACCTGTGCTGTAATATCCTATAACTCAGAGGTGTCCCAAATTTCCTGGTCAAGGAGATTATGGGACCTCAGAGGAAAGGGATGAATGAACTGTGGTGCATCTAAGGAGAGTCACCCAGAGAAAAGCATTCTCTCAGGCTTTCACAGAAAGCAAAATGGCTAAGCAATGGCCGTGACTCGTCACGAAGGCTGACACTAACAACAGTTCTACAAAGTATTGCCTATGGTCCCAAACTTAATCCTGAGGGGATTTGACCCTAGAAGATACAAAAAAAAAATGTTTTGTTATACAGGTCTTGCTTCAACTTGCCCTTGACCACCCAGCAGGAAAAAAAAAAATGCTTAATTACAATGCATGAAACACAAAGCTAGATTGGTAAGATGAGCTTTAGGAGGCTTAGATTCAATAGCCTCCAACATCACAAGCTTCACTGGTGGCCCACTGCAATGTATCTGCTTCCTCAGTCCAAAGAGAAGTATATTCTTTTCCTTTTTTTTTTTTTTCTAAGCAACATCAATAGGGAGGTGGGTCATGCCCACACACTGTACTCTGTAGAACGATTGTGAGGACAATATGCAATATGTCAACTTTCAAAGAAAAGAAAGGGGAAAATAAAAAAATAATAATGTTGATTTAGAAGGGTTAATGTTTAGTTGTTTGATCAATCATATATACTTATATGTATTAATCTAAACTGATCTGATGATGAAAATATGTAATATAACCCGTGTTAAATTTAAACAATAAATAAAATAAAATAAAATAAAAGGATGCAAATATATCAGGTCACAAAGTTTTTTTTTTTTTTTTTTACCTCTGTGATTTATCCTCAAAACCTTATTGCTTTATTCATAGTTAGAGCTATAGTGTATCATGAGCTTATTTTTATGTATTATCTATTAGAATTTAAATTACCTATTTTCCCATATTGGGTATTTTTTGAAAATCAGCATGAAATACTTTGGCATAATTAGATCATTCACCACTAGAATTAGTCCAAATACTGGCCCAAAAGGAGCCTGAAGGGTAGTCTAGAGCTCTAAACCTCTAAGAGCTTTCAATGAGAACAAATAGCTGCAGCACACATGACATAGGTCTACCACCACTGATCTAGAGGCCTCTTTTTCTTCTCTGTTTTCACCATTTAGTCTCTATCAGATAAAACACGTAGAGATTTCTTTCAAGAGTTTTATATACTAAAAGTCCTGTTTGTTACAGCAAAGTATAAATATAATGTGCATTAACTAAAGTAATATATGAAAATTATTTATGATGGATTTATCACCAGTTAATGTGCTAAGAATTTGAAATGATTCACAAAATTGTAGTTCTGATAGTATCGAGTTTTGGACTTTATATGAAATATAAATATATTTATAATACCTTATATTTGTAGGTACAGTGTCATTTTAATCCTTATGCTAACTAGTATGATAACATTTTCAACACAACTACTCTAACATTTTTAACATGGGAGAAAACTATTCAGGTCAGTTCATTAGCTTCATAATTAATTTGCTAAAAAAGATAATCCTGTACCTTACTGTCCTGGTCCTGTCAGTTTTTCCAAACATTTCTAGATAAACTGTTCCAGAGGAACAGAGAGCCCCCCAGTTATGAGTCATTACACTAAAGTGATATAAGTGTTACGTTTAATAACAAAATATTTGAAGTCTGGTGAGTAAGCTGGAGTTTTAAGGATTTTGTCTTATAGAGCTGGATAATCTAACATTCTCCTTTTAACGCCTTCTAATGATCAGATTAGCTCTCTGTGATGTCATTCCATTTTTCAGTGTCTCAACAAATTAATTTTTCTGTTTTCCGTCTTTAGCTATAAGACATAGAGCCTAAGTACAATTGTTTCTGATCAAAAACTGGTCAGAATTCAATAATATAACTCTGAGATCATCAAATTTCCATGATTCTAATCAGTTATAAACTCTTTTTTTAAATTTTTATTTTATTTTTAAACCTTATTTGTGTTATGGCCAGCTCAGCCTGCCCTGGGGGCGGGGCTGGCACAGCATGTGGTGCCAGAGATCGAGCCACCGTCCCTGTGATTACCTGAACTTTCCTAGGCAGGGACTTTAGACCACTGAGCTGTCTTGACAGCCCATGAACTCTTGACAAGGGGCTGGGAAGATAGCTCCATGGTACAAGTGCCTGCCTGGCAAGTGCAAGGTCGTTAGTTTGAACCCCAGTCCCACCAAAAAAAATCCCAAAAAACAAAAAACAAAACTCTTGACAGTTGGTAGATGCAGGAACTTTGTTTATACTTTTTGGTTGTCCAAAGAGAAACTAGTAGTAAACTGTATGCAATGGACAGCTAATTTATGTGTATTACCAGATGTCTTAAGTAGTAGAAAAGTGAAAGTAAAAGTTGTTTCTCCTAGTTGATAGACTTTTTTCTCCTCAAAAAAAGAGCTAACTGACCTGTTCACTACAGACTCAAATTCATGTTTTCCAAGGTGATATATAACGTCACTCAAAAGATAAATAAATGCTCTTGATATCTGATAGCAGCAGATGTAATACTTGCTATGGTAGTTCTGGAAGAATTGGACTGAAACATTTACCCTGAGCTCCTTTGCTGTTGCCCTTCTGATTTGTGATTTTGATTCTAATTACCCTCTTTCTTTTAAATACACTGAACTGGATGAGAACTGAATCAAATTTAATGATTAGTATCAGTGTTGACTTTATGGAGATATTTAATTCAGTTCTCATTGAATTAAGTTTGCAATCTGTCTTTTTTTTTTTTTTTTTTTGGTACAGGGTCTCACTATGCAGCTCAGATTCCCAAGTGCTGAGATTACAGATGCATGCCACTGTGCCCAGACTCAGTTTGTAATCTGAATCATGGAAAAAATGAAGTCCATGAATTGAGTTATCACTAAATATTGGGCCATAATTTTTAGAGACTCTTAAAGATTCAGATTTATTTGATTTTATGTTTTGAGACAAGATCTCACTATGTAGTTCAGACTGGTCCTGAACTCACTATGTAGCTTAGGGCTTCAAACTCAGCAGTCATCCTGCCTTTGCCTCCCAAGTACTGGGATTACAGGAAAGTACTCATACCTGGCTGAGATTAAGAATTTCTTAGTTATGTTTTAATATTTTTGTTTGTTTGGTTAGTTTTTTAATGACTGGCTCAGACTGGCTCAGGTAGGGCTGATACAGCATGCGGTGCCAGGGATCAAATCACGGTCCCTGCAGTTACCTAAGTTTGCCTAAGCAGGCTCTCTAGACTGCTGAGCTATCTTGCTGGCCCATTTTAATAGTTTTTAGACTAGTTTTGATCTCATTTTATGTTGATGACTCTGAGACTTATACTTACGGTTCATTTTATTTTATTTTTTAATTTATTTGGTATAGGGTCTTACTATGCAGCTGAGACTTATGGTGGTCCTCCTGTTTTTAGCCTCGCTAGCACTGGGATTACAAGCATACACTACCATGCCTGGTCCCTGTGGCCAGCTCAGTGCACCTAGGGTGGGGCCAGCATGGCATTGCAGGTGCTCAGTCTGCTGAGCTATCTCACTGGCCCTGTGGATTCATTTTTAAAAAATGCACAGCATCCTGTAAAATAAAAATATATGTCACTTTCAATGAAGTTTTTAATAGGAAAGAGTCTATGACTGAGAAGTGACTTAAGTTCACCTAAATAAAGCCATTTATGGTGGCTCACATCTGTAATTCCAGCCACCAGGCAGCTGAGGCAGGAGGATTACAACTTTATTTTATTTTTAATTTTTTTTTTCTTGTTTCAGAACTTTTGTTTGTTTGTTTATTTTTTATAGCCGGCTCAGCCTGCCCTGAGGGCAGGGCTGGTGCATCATAGGAGGATTGCAACTTTAAAGCCCACCTAGGAACTCTAAACCCTGTATCAAAATAATAAATACCTGAAGCTGGGTGTGGTGGCACACGCCTGTAATCCCAGAACTTGGGAGGCTGAGGCAGGAGGATCACTGTGAATTCGAGACCAGCCTGTGCTACAAAAGTGAGCTCAAGGCCAGCCTCAACTGCATAGCAAGACCTTGTCTCAAAAAAAAGCCAAAAAAACCCCAAAAAAACTGGCAAGTGCAAGGGCCTGAGTTCAATCTCTGGTTCCACAAAAGTAAATAAATAAATAAGTAAATAAGTAAATAAATAAAATGGGCTGGGACATAGCACTGTGGTATAACACCTTGGGGTTCAATCCTCAGCCTCATCCTCAAGAAAAAATTTTAAGACATGAGCACATATTATTTTTAATTATTAAAAAAAATAGGGAGGGCTGGTGAGATAGCTAGCAGATTAAGTGCCTGCTCAGACAAGTGCAAGAACCAGGGCTCCATCTTCCATCCCTAGCACCACATGCCATGCTGACTCAGCCTTGGGGTCTAATGAGCCAGCCACTCAGACCAAGCATGGTGGTACATACCCGTAATCCCAGCGCTGGGGTGGCTGAAAACAGGAGAATCACTATGAGTCCTACCTGCATAGTGAGACCCTATACCAAATATATATAAAATAGGGGAAAAAGCAGTATTGTTCAATAAAAAGGTTATTAATTTTAGTCTTAATTACTTACATTGTGTCCTCTCATAGCCAGTTGTGTGACTTTGGCAAATGACCTACCTTATCTAGGCTTCAGTTTGCTGTATGTAACATATAGGAAAAGGCTAGGATTATAATGGTCTCCTCAATAAATTTCAGTATCACTGAATGTGAGAAGTTAGGCATAACAAGTTTATTGTCAGAGTCTGTGGACTTGAAATGATCTGTGTCTAATACTCATCTTGACACTGCTAAGTAACTGTAGATCAGCCAGCCAGCAATCAATCTCCATCTGTAAAACATCCACTGTTATCCATGTGTAGCAGTCTGGAAAAGGGCCGGACTATATTTTTGCCAAAAACTCTCTTGGCAAAACTGTATCCCTAGAGATGAGTGTTTAATTTTGTGGTGTAGCACACAGTTTAGTGAAAAAGAAGAATGCTGAGCTATTTGATTCTGACTGCTCTCAGAGATACTTCATGTTCATTTGTTTTTTTTTTTTTTTTTTGGCCACGAGATGTGTTTTATTTTCATTCAACATACAAATAATTTTCTATAATATCCCAGGGCAAACTGGAGAATTTGGCAATCCGATTGGGGAGGGTCCCCTCAGAGACCCATGGGCCGGTGGCATTGCCGCGGAATGCCTGGGTACACGGTGCAGCTAGTGGCTCATGTCCATCTCGCGAGTGGCTCTTCCTCCATGCATCATGGGGGCCGTGCGTCTCGGAGATGGCAGGGGCGGGGAAGCCTCTGAGCTCTTAGGAAATCTCACTCTGCTTTTCTTGCTCAGTGGTCTCTTTGGTCAGCAGGGTGTTCTCCTGCGTCTCCGTGTTTTTCAGCTTGGCCTTATCAAAGCTGGCGATTTCTCTCATGTCTGGTTTGTCTGCCATTTTCTTAAAACAATCCGAAGTGTCTCGCTCCGAGCCCGAGCTCCTGGTGCTCCCACTTGCATTGCTGCAGCAAGAGACCTCATTTGTTTCATACTGTGTATATTTCAAGATGTTTTGAGGGTGGAGGTGAGCCAAAATGAAATGAAAAGAATGTAAGAAACTTCCATAGAATTCTGGAAAGAAGTAGGAACTCTCCATGTTTACACATATTGAATACTTCTGATACATGTAGTATTAAATGTCTTGATAGATTTGAAATTTTAGACTTTCTTGGCTTAACTTTTTATTTTAAGCTATTTTCAACTTTAAAACTGTTATTAAAACCCTTTTTATTTTATGAAAAGTTGGCACATTGTACTAGATATTTCAAAACAATTGTCTTCCATCATGAAAATAAGATACATATTTGAATTTAGATGTTTTCCACTATAATTAATTCATTTCTAAGCTAAAGATCTCAGGTGATATCTAGATTTTTAATTCATTTGGTTGAGAAGGTTTATTTGGAAATGGGAAGTTATATTTTGAACAAGTGCCTGGCTTTTGTTGCTTTTGGTTTTCTTGAGCTAGGCTCTGACTACATAGTCCAGGCTGACCTTGAACATACAGCAGTGCTCCTGCCTCAGCTTCCCAAGTGTTGGGACTGCAGCAATCACTATCATATTCAACAATGTACCTGAATTTTAAGCTGTAGGGAAAGGTCCTACTGACGTAGTTAATTAAAATGTCATCATGATTTATTACTGTTCTACATTCTTCATTATCTTGATATTTTTAGTCTTTCAAATACTTTAATATTCATTTCTTATAACTTCTATGTTCATTTATTCACAAATCCTAATAATTTTACTATCATGTCTCAGATTTCATACTTTATCTTCATTTCAGTTGGCCCCACCTAAATCAGAGTCCTTGTAACTACTCTCTCCCTGATGTTAATATTGCCTTTAAAAACTATTAAATTAACATCCAAATTAGTTTTATTTAAATATCGGTTTTACCAGTTTCTATGTTTGTTTAGAAATCTTATACCTTTCCTGAGTTCAATCCCTGATACAATAAATAAATAAATAAATAAATAAATAAATAAATAAATAAAAATAAAATCCACACACCTTTTTAAGTCTCAGTATTGTCAAACATTTATCAAAGTAAGTCAACAAATCCCAGCATTTGGGAGGCTGAGACAGGAGGATTGGTGTGAGTTCGAGACCAGCCTGGGCTACAAAAGTGAGCTCAAGGCCAGCCTCAACTGCATAGTGAACCCTGTCTCAAAAAGACAAAAAAATAAAAAAATGAAGAAGTGTTGATTTTAAGCTCCTATGTGTGACATACTTGTAAAGGTAAAAATCCAACATCTTTTACATTTATAATATTGATGTTAATGTTAATATACCAGGATTTTATTTTCTATTTAGAAATTTATTCCCTAGGGCCAGCCTAATAGCTCAGCATACTAAATCAACTTCTTAGGCAGAGTACAGTGGCCTGGTTGGGGTTCAATCCCCGACATGCCACGTGGCCCCACCTGTGGGGTGCACTGAGAGAGGGATTGAGATTGGGCATCATGGCCCATCTGTAATTCTAGCACTTGGGAGGCTGAAAACAAGAGAATCAGTACCAGTCTGATCTACATAGCAAGACCCTGTAGACCCTGTACCAAATACAGAAAGAAAAACTTATTCCTTATCCATATAAATTGATCTTGCTAAGGTTATCAGTGACCTCATTGTTGGCAAATTTAGGCAATTTTTAATCTTTTTTTTTTTTTTTTTTGTCTTTTTGAGACAGGGTCTTGATGTTCAGTTCAGGCTGGCTTTGAGCTCACTTTGGTAGCCCAGGCTGGTCTTGAACTCACATCAACTTACATCAATCCTCCTGCCGCAGCCTCCCAAGTGCCGGGATTACAGGCATGAGCTACCACACCCAGCTTAGCAATTTTTAATCTCAATCATACTTTATTTTATTATAATCTTGTTTACTGATGCCTGCCTCCTCGACACTTTTTCCTTTTAGTTTCTAGGTATGGAAACTATTCACATTTTCTATTTCTTCTTAGAATTTTTTAAGGAACAAAGTTTGGCTTTGTTGATCTTTGTTTTAGGTTATTTTTATTTATTTTTTAAAAGAATTTTTAATTTTTTATTTTATTTTTTTCTTGTTTCAGAACTTTTGTTTGCTCTACTTTTTTTTTTTTTTGGGACTGGGGTTCAAACTCATGACCTTGCTCTTGCCCAGCAGGCACTTGTGCCACGGAGCTATCTCTCCAACCCCAGAACTTTTGTTTGTTTATTTATTTATTTTTATGGCTGGCTCAGCCTGCCCTGAGGCCAGGGCTGGTGCAGCATGTGGTGGTGGTGGGGGGATGGACTGCGGTTGCTGCGGCCGCCTAAGCTTTCCTAAGCAGGTGCTTTAGACTACTGAACCATCCTGCTGGGCTCTGTTTTGGGTTATTTTTAAATTTTTTGGTTTTTGTCTTCTTTACTTCCTTGTTTTGATATTCCTTTTCTTCCTTACTGAATTGTGTGTTTAGCGCTTCAGTTTTTTAAAACATATATATATATATATATATATATATATATATATATGTATATATATATATATTTTTTTTAAGGGCAGTTTAAGAATTCCAGAAAAGAACCAGGCATGCTGGCACACACCTATAATCCCAGAACTCAGGAGGTTAAGACAGGAGGATCACTGTGAGCTCAATGAGGAGGAGGAGGAAGAGGAGGAAGAGGAGGAAGCAGAGAAGAAAGAGGAGGAGGATGGGAATAAGAAGAGGAGGAAAAGAGAAAGAAGAAAGAAAGAAAGAAAAGAAAGAAAGAAAGAAAGAATTACAGAAAACTTGAGTAGACAGTGTAGAGCCCCCTGTGCTTTCTCCTCCCACAGACATCCATCTCCCCTCACTGTCTATGTCCAGGACCGGCCTGGTACATTTGTTAGAACAGTGAAGCTGACACATCATTACTGTCTATACCATAGTTTATATCAAGATACACATTTAGTGTTGTGCCTTCTGAGTGTTAGCAAATGCATAATGGTATGTATGTGTCGTTATGGTATTAAACAGAACTTTTGTGCCCCTAAAATCTCTTTATGCTATTTATACTTATTTTTTCCTCCCTCTCTCTAACCACCATGGCAACTAGTGATCTTTTTACTGTCTCCTTAGTTTTGCATTTTCCAAAATGTCGTATAGTTGGCATCATACATATACAACCCTTGCAGATTGGCTTCTTTCACATAGTAGGATGCATTTAAGATTCCCTCTTGCCTTTTCATGGCATAATAGCTCGTTGCTTTTTTTTCTTCTGAATAGTGTCCCATTATCTGGGTGTACCACAGTTTATTGATCCATTCACTTACTAAAACATGTCTTGATTGCTTCCAAGTTTCTACAATTGAATGAGAACTTTCTGCTCATTTTTATCTAAAATTGATCTTAAAATTTTATTAATTTTAAAAATACAAAAAAGTAGAATGCCTCTTAATCCATTCACCAGCAAACATTTGTTAGATATCTTCTACACAGCAAGCAAAGAGTGAAGTACTACAAGTACTAAGTTATAGTAGTCTCCCATTATGCTAGGGAATATGTTCCAATACCCCCACTGGATGCCTGAGACTAAGACAGTACCAAAGCCTCTATACAAAGACTATAGCACAGCAAGATGACCTGATAACCAAGATAGCTACTATGTAACTAACAGGCAAATAGCATCTAGACTGTAAATGTGCTGGACAAAGGGATGATTCATTTCTTGAATGGAATACTATGGGTTTGAGCCTCTTATTTCATAATGGTATCTAGAAGAACATATAACTTAAAAGTTGTTTACTTCTGGAATTTTGTATTTCATATCTTCATACTATACAAACCACAGTTTCCTACAGCCAAGGAAAAGGAAGCTATGATTAAGTGAGGGTCACTGTATATAAGAGATATTTTTTTCTTTTTTAAAGAAATGTATTTGGTACAGGTACTCATTATGTAGCTCAGACTCTTAGTGATCCTCCTGTTTTCAGCCTACATCACCACTCCTAGATTTGGTGGCTGGCTCAGTGTACCTAGGGGCTGGTCTCAGCCTGTGGTGCCAGTGATTGAATTCTGGTCCCTGTGTTTGCCTAAGCAGGTCCTTAGTCTGCTGAGCTATTTTGCAGGCACAAAACGTATTTTTTTCAAGGACTGTATGGCCTTCTAGCAGGGAACATAAATCAGCCTTTGCGGTGATGTTTGCTATGTTGGAAGTATGTAGAGTGTTATAAAATGGAAGGGTTGTTTCTTAGTTTGGGTTAGGATTGAGAAGAAGTGATAGAAAAAGCTTCTCAGAGGTCATGCTTGTTTAGAGTGAGTACCAGTTAATTAGGTAAAAATTTGTCTCTGAGGTTCAGACACCTTGAGGTCTTAGAAGAATGTTGAGGACTACTGGAGCAATAGGAACTGAGGGAGAACATGTTGAAAGGGAAGGAATCATAGAAAAGTTAATCAGAAAACCATTCATTTAAAATCTAACCAATGCAAGCTGGGCGTGGTGGCTCACGCCTGTAATCCCAGCACTCGGGAGGCTGAGGCAGGAGGATTGGTGTGAGTTCGAGACCAGCCTGGGCTACAAAAGTGAGTTCAAGGCCAACCTCAACTGCATAGCGAGACCCTGTCTCAAAAAGACAAAAAAAAAAAAAAAAAATAAATAAATAAATAAATAAATAAATAAATAAAATCTAACCAATGCCTATATATGTATGGGAAGGCCCCAGGGAATTAAATTTAAAAAAAAAAGTAGCACCTAGAAGGCAAAAGAATCAAACAGATGTGTGGGGGTTTGAGGGATAAAATGTACACAGGTATAAACTTGTAGTTAAGATGTTTCATTTCTTTTTTTTTTTTAATTTTTTCTTGTTTCAGAACTTTTTGTTTGTTTATTTATTTATTTTTATGGCCGGCTCAGCCTGCCCTAAGGGCAGGGCTGGCGCAGCATGTGGTGCCGGGGATCGAACCTCGGTCCCTGCAGCCGCCTAAGCTTTCCTAAGCAGGTGCTTTAGACCACTGAGCCATCCTGCCGGGCCCCAAGATGTTTCATTTCAATTTATGTGTTACCTCAAGGTTTCTGTTAAAAAATAACAACTAGAAGAGCAGAAGCATAAATGACACAGAAATGGCGGGATCTTGATAAATGGTTGACACTCAGCGATGGGAATACAGGGACTTATGATAGAGTTCTGTTTACTTTGTATAAGTTTTAAATTTTCCATAAAGAAAAACTAATAAATAACTGAAGCCAACTGTTTTATAGAATTTACCAGTTATGCCGGGCATGGGGGAGCACACCTGTAATCCCAGCACTTGGGAGGCTGAGCCAGGAGGATCGCTGCGAGTTGAAGACCAGCCTGGGCTACAAAAGTAAGCTCAAGGCCAGCCTGAACTGCATAGTAAGACCCTGTCTCGAAAAGGCAAAAAAAAAAAAAAAAAAGAATTTACCAGTTATTTGAGCCCATTGATTTCTGTTGAAGCCAATTAGATATAGATTTTTCTGTTACCCATAATCAAAAGTGTCTCATTTAAAGCACCACAGATGGTAGGTTTTCGTTTTCAAATCCTCATTTTTTTATGTGAAACAGGATACCTGATATTAGGACCTTAGCTTAGCAGACATGCACCAGATGGAAGCCTGTTCAACATGGGGAGTTAGATTAGAAGTTATGCTCATGGAGTGTACAGCTGTGGACTGGAGCAGGGATTCCACCAGCACATGCACTGACACAGTGGCATCAGTGGCAGTCCACCCACCCTTTTGCTGTCAGATATTGACTCTAGATGTTTTTCTCATCACCAAATAAGCAATCACGTGGTAATATAGGACTACAAAACTTTGAAAACAAAAGGACCATCATTATGAAGATTTAGAGGAGAGAAGCTCTCTGAAAATATTTACAATAAGAACTGTTAAGCAAACGTAAAACTTTCTTGCATTCTTAGTTGAATCAGTTGTTAGCTGTTTCTGTGAACTGAAACATAGAAGTATAGGGAACAGATAACTGAGATGAGAAAGGAGCAATAAGCAAGAATAGTTAGGTAGACTGGACATGAACAGCAATTGCTCTTCTGTAAAGGATACATTTCAGTCATTTGTAGGAAAATAGATATACTTTGAGACCATAATGTTAAGTAAAATAAATCAGACATACAAGCCTAAATATTGCATGGTTTCTCCAATATGAGAAACCCAGAGAGTAAATAAGTTCAAAAGAAAAAAAATGAAAGATAAGAGGAAACAGCGGTGTGGATTTTATAAATAGGTGGGGACATGAGATGAGGAGAGTTGGGGAGGAGCAAGGAAGGCACATTAAAAAGAGTTAAGGTGTGTGATCGCCTGTGCTGCCTCCCCTTGGTGAATGTAAGTTTTATGTATTGCAAACATGTACTAAAAATGTTTTGAAATCAGATTCAAATTGGAGATGATAAAAAGTAGGATTCACACTGATGAATACTGAAGCGCTGAAGTGAAAAACGTGATTGAGAAATTGTCTGGAATGCAAAGAGGAAAAACCAGAAGAAAACTATGGGATAGATGATAGCTATAGATGACGGGCTTTTCTAGCACACTAGCTAGGGTCAGTAAGCCAAAGTTTTCAGGGGACGAGATTGTGACTGAAGAGATCGTAACTAGCTGCATTGTGTTTTGCTCCTGAAGGTAATAGCCAATCTTGTATGGCAGGGTTCACAGATATACTATCCATATAATCCTTTGGATGACAAACCAAAAAATAAACTTTTAGTTGAAAAGCAAATCAAGATGAATTTAAGAATAGACTATATACTAAAGAAGACCTGAAAACTTATTACGGATGCCCGAACAGCATGAGGCCATTCTCAGTTCTCAGCAAATCTTCACTTGATCACTGACTGAACTGAATATGCCGACCAATCTGCAAGAATGGGTATTGCTTTGGCATCTGGAGTGAGTTTAAAAGCAAGTTTCCTCATGAGCTGTTATTCCCCCAGGACAAAATTGTGTAATTGGGCACAAGCAATTCATCTGGAAAATCTTCTCCCTCAGGCATTGTTTACCACAAGATTCAGAAGTTCAATTAAATAAGATGACAGTGTAGTAATGTTTAACACATGAGAAAAATACAGAAAAGAGACTGAAAGGAAATACTTCAAATATTAAACAAAGTAATTGAATACTATAAGGTTGTTCTTGGGTTTTTTAAATTATTGTTTTATTTTCTAAAATAGAAGGAAATCGATGTAGAAGGAAATCAATGAAAATGCTATTACTAAGCAATAAGGACATAAATGAGAAAAGCAGGAAAAATAATGATTTTATTAAACAAACTAGAAAATAAAAACGTTTTTACAAAGGATTGTATTAACTAAACTGTAAAAGAGAACATTTAAAACACTTAACATTTTTAGATTTAATTTTCTTTCTTTCTTTCTTTTTAGTCTTTTTGAGACAGGGTCTTGCTATGCAGTTCAGGGTGGCCTTGAGTTCACTTTTGTAGCCCAGGCTGGTCTTGAACTCACACCAGTCCTCCTGTCTGGGATTACAGGTGCGTGCTACCGCACGCAGACTCCATCAACCGCTCAAGAGTGGGGCTGGCATGACAGGTGGGGCCAGGAACTGAACCCTGGCCCCTGCTCTTCCCTAAGCAAGGGCTTAATCTGCTGAGCTATACCACTGGCTCTTCTGATTCAAAATTCTTAAATGTTAACAAACAAGATAAAAGGGAGGAGGGGAAGGGGGAGAATTAAGATGTGTTATGTGCATACACCAACTCCGCATGATGAACGTAAGCATTATGTACTGCAAACATGTATTAATAATAAATTTTAAGAAACTATTTTTATTCATTTTAATGAGAAAAATGATAAAAGAGCAATGAAACAATTTCAAAACAAGTTAGAATGGTTACAATAATTAATAGCATGTATATTATTGTCTTCATAGCAATTATTCAGAGGATAAGATGCAGACCTGATATCTTGTCTAAACAATATTAGTATAAATTTTTATTCTCAATGAACTAAGAAAAAGTTGCTGTATATCCATACTAATTCTCTTGTGTATACATATATATATATATGTATATATATATATATATATGTGTGTGTGTGTATATTTTTTCTTTTTAAAGTTTCTAATACTAGGAGAACATATCATACCATGTCTTATAAGTAGATTGTAAATCAGAGATACAGTATGAATCATAAAAGAAAAAGTATAATTAAACAATATTCAGAAAGTTAATTAAATATTTCAAAACAATATTGCAAAATTCAAGTCAAACCATGAGTCCAATTTAGAGGCCAGAGTGTTGTGTATCATATGTACAAATCTGTAATCAATTCAGAGTATTTGCATAGCATTTGAATAGGTTACTATATACAAAGATATCAACTAAGGAAAAGTTTTCATAGTAGTAAAGAATTACTAAGAATAAAACATAACATAAATACTGAAATGACAAATATATGACCTGAACTTTTAACAGTTTGGAGATAGGATATCACACAAAATTCTAGTATGTCGTGGACACAGACAGACCACCATAAGCACTGGTGGTCAGGTGTCACTTGTGGGACTGAGCTACCGCTATTTCCTTGATATCCACCCTGTAGAACCAGACAGAATCATGACCCATGGGTGCCGGAGAAGCCCATTGGTAGAATATGCTGAGGGACATATTCTGTTGTTGTATTCAAAAGAATAATTGAAAGACTGCTTTTGTATACCTCCTTTCCTCCTCTGTTTGTTTGCCCTATTTGGTGGGTTCTTTTCATTCTCCATGGAATTGTGGTCATTTTGATTCCTCGCTAGAATATCTTTTTAGTAAACTGCACAGGGTTGGCTTTGCTATCATGAAATTCTTTTTTTTTTTTTTATGAAATTCTTTAGTTGTTCTTTGTCCTGGAAGTATTTCACTTCTCCATTGAACTTGAAAGAGAGTTTTGCAAGTGCTGGAATTTGTTTTGTTGCAAGACTTGAAGTACTTTGCTCCATGTTCTTCTTGACTTGATGGTTTGTAAAGAGAAATCTGCTGTTATTCTAATGGGTTTTCCTTTAAATGTGATCTTTTCTTTTTTCTAGTGGCTTTTGCTATAATTTTCCTGTGCTGAATTTTTGGGATCTTGATTGTTATATGTCTGGGTTTGGTTTTAATTGGGTTGATGTTATTTGGAGTTCTATATGCTTCAGTTACCTGAATATCAAGTTATTCCCCTGTATTTGGGAAGTTTTCTACTATTACTTCTGCCCATATTCTTTTTATACCATTTGTACAGATTTCTTTCTCATTAATGCCTATTAGTGTTACATTGTTCATCTTTATATCATCTTGCAGATGTTGGTTTAGTTTTTCTTGCATCCTAGTTGGTATTAAGATATTTTTTCTTACCTCTTCACTAGCTGCAATGATGTCTTTAAGGTCTGAAAGTCTATTTTCACTTTCATTGAAATGGTTTTGCCAGCTTGTGATTGAGGTTTTAACTTCCTGTATAACACTTTGAATCTGCTTCCTACATTCTATTACTTTCCTATATTGCTCATTCAAGGATTCCATCATTTTTATATTCTCCTCTATTTTTATCAGTGTTTTCTTTAGAAGCACTTAGTACTTCTTTCTTCTTTTATTATAGGTATTATTTCTTTTACTTCAGCAATTATTTGTTTGAAGCCGGGTGTGGTGGCGCACACCTGTAATCCCAGCACTCGGGAGGCTGAGGCAGGAGGATCGGTGGAAGTTTGAGACCAGCCTGGGCTACAAAAGTGAGCTCAAGGCCAGCCTGAACTGCGTAGCAAAACCCTGTCTCAAAAAGACAAAAAAAAAAAAATTGTTTGTTTGTTTGTTTTTGTTTTGTGGGACCAAGGTTTGAACTCACGACCTTGTACTTGCCAGGCAGGCATTTGTGCCATGGAGCTATCTCCTCGGCCCCTCAGCAGTTATTTCTGATCTGATTTCTTTTATACCTTTCTGCAGTTGTTTCTTTACTTCAGATGCTATTATTTCAGAGATTTCAGGTGTATGATTTCCAATTTCTTCTGTACTAGTGTCTCCTGTATTTGTTCTGGTTGGGCTTGGGGCCTGAGAGCACATTTTGCTTCTTCTTTTTGTCATTTTGTATAGCCCTACCTTCTGACCTTTGGTGTAGAGCTTTGGTTCTTACCTTAGCACCAAGTCCTGATCTACCAAGTTCAAAGTCATCCAGGTATGTGTGGCTTGGGTCTGGCTACTGAGCTCCACTTCCTGCTGCAGCCTTTAGGGGTAAACCTGCTGTTCCACTCCGGTAAGATGTTCTGCTCCTAGATCAGCTGGACAAATTTTGTCTCTAGCCTCTCTGGAGGGAGTTCAGTGGCAGTTTTCACGCTGGGCCTGTCTGATAGATGAAGTTCCACTCACATGCTGGGGTTTGTTGCTGGGTGAATGAGTTTCTGGTGAGCCCAGGGCAGTCTGCCTCACAGGTTGGGCCTGGTTGCTGAGTAATGAGTTTCTGGTGGGCCCAGGGTGGTCTCACTCATGCATCAGGCCTGGTTGCTGGTTCAAATGAGTTTCTGGTGGGCCTAGAATTTTTAACAACAACAAAGCCAGGCATTGTGGCACACATCTGCAACCCCAGCGCTCAGGAGGCTGAGGCAGGATTGCCAAAAAGTTGAGGGCAGCCTGAACCACATAGTGAGTTCAAGGCAGCCTTAACTGCAGACTGAGAGCTTGTCTCAAAACAAAAGCCAAAAAACAAAACCCCACAACAACAAAATCCCCCAAATGATTATATAGTCTTTAATAGCTTATACAGAGGCAACCACCTGTGTCCTGATGATTTTCAAATGTAACAGCTTTCTAAGTAATTGTTCTCTAGTTGGAGAACCAAGGGGTGATGGATAGAGCTCTTGGCCATTACTTTGTGTGTCTTATTGATGACTCACTTCCATTTATTACCAACTACCCTAATCTGATACTTAAAAATAGAAGCAGGACCAAACTTTTCACCACCACATTTACCTAGGTCCCATCTCTACTAATTGGTAGCCCAGCTGATTCCCTTTTCTCTACAGATAAATGAAGAGAAAAGCAAAAATCTTGCTGGTTCTGGGCAGTTTTGCACCCCCATTTTTAGCCTGCCAACACAGGGGACGTTGAAGGTGATCAGCATTCATTAAAGTACCTTCTTCAGGAGCCTCCTATCTGCTCAGGTGGGAGACCTTCAACAACTCGCCTCATTTTAACAGTTCAGATTTCCCTGCACCACAGGCAGTGACAGCCCCACCCTCAGTGTGCTGAGCTGACTTTAGAAAGAAACCCAGTGTGGTTGCACTCCTGTAATCTCAGCTCTGGAGAGCTGAAAATAGGAGGATCACTATGAGTCTGAGCTGCGTAGTGAAACCCTGTACCAAATACATTATTTCAAAAAAAAAAAAAGAAAAAAAAAAAAAGTTCAGAGTTGTAGAATTTGCTATGTAAGTTACTTCTGACTTAGGGACTCTTTCTAAATTGTCTAACTCAGTCTACCAGCATATAGACCTTTCACTCTGGACTCTGTTTTGACCTCCTGCCCATCCCTTAAGAGCTGGCCTTTCTCCAGACCACAGCCACCTCCTACTGAGTCTGCTTTCTGAGATTCCATTGCCCTACTATTTTTTTCTTTCTTTCTTTTTTTTTTTTTCTTTTTTCTTTTTTGAGACAGGGTCTTGCTATGCAGTTCAGGCTGGCCTTAAGCTCACTTTGGTAGCCCAGGCTGGTCTCGAACTCGCACCGGTCCTCCTGCCTCAACCTCCTGAGTGCTGGGATTACAGGCGTGCACCACCACGCCCGGCTCTTTTTCTTTCTTTCTTTCTTTCTTTTTTTTTTATAATATATTTTGGTTGTTACAAGGTCTTACTACACAGCTCAGACATTTAGTGATCCTCTTGTTTTCAGCCTCATCAGCACTGGGATTACAGGTGTACACCACTGCAGCTGGACTCTGTGGCTAGCTAAGACTGCCCTGGGGGTGGGGTTGGTGAAGCATGTGGTGGCAGGGATCCAACCAGGGTCCCTGTGCTTGCCTAAATAGCCAATTTAGTCTGCTGAGTTATCTTGCCGGCCCCCTACTGTTCTTAAAGGCATTTAGAGTATAGCAGTATGCTTTGTTTTATATCCTCTGCCAATGGACTCTCCTTTCTTGTTAGTAAACATATATATGCCATCATATTTCACTTCAGAGGTTTTTTCATTTTTGTTTTTACATATACTTTCTATAAACAAGCTCTATATTTGGCCCAATATTGTCATGTTTGTGTTCCACTTTTGTGGCCTCCTTTTCTGGGAGGCCTTTCACAATTTACCCGCACTATTATTTATTTATTTATTTATTTATTTATTTATGGCAGAACCAGGGATTGAACTCAGGCCCTTGTGCTTGTCAGGCAAGCACTTATTCTACTAAGCTATCTCCCCAGCCCCTAAGCAATTTATCCATACTGACTTTTTATGATGATGATGATGGTGGTGATGATGATGATGATGATGATGATGATGATGATGATGATGATAATGATGGTGATGATGATGATGATGGTGATGATGATGATGACCCGGCTCAGCCTGCTCTGGGGGTGGCGCAGCATGTGGTCCTGGGGATGAACCACAGTCCCTGCGGTTGCAGGTGCTTTAGATCACTGAACTATCTCTCCGGCCCCTGACTTTGTTTCTATAGCATTGAAAAATAAAAATACAGATACTACTTTCTCAACACAATTGTTAAGTTCATGAGGACTAACTAGCACAGTATTTCACGCTTTTCATAAATGACCTAGGACAAAACAACCTGGAATTTAAAAGCAGTCTCTTTTAAGTGTCAGTAACAGCAACAAGAAATGATTAGTCTCCCAATTGTGGAAACTCAAGCTTCCTCCCGACGCCTCAGGGAGTTCCTCCGGGATAGCTCTAATCTGTCTTCTTGTGCAGTACTATAGTCTTCTCTGTGGGTGGTTATTTATCCCAGCCTGTGCTTCATGGATGTTTTTCTCTCAGCCAGAATGTTCCATACCCCTGTCCTTTTTCTTACTCTGACTACTATGATAAAATCGCCTGCCATCGCCATGCTCTAATACATAATATTCTCTGAGACAAGTTTTTTTCTTTGGTTCTGGTTCTTCAGCTGGTCTAGTTCAAGCAACAGAATTGCCTAGAGTCTTCCAACAGCAACCTTTTTTTTTTTTTTTTACTGTAGTTTATAAATTAGGACTCATTTTTTCTTAGAATTAGCTCCTTTCAAAGAGACTACCTGTGCCGGGTGCGGTGGCGCATGCCTGTAATCCCAGCACTCGGGAGGCTGAGGCAGGAAGATTGGTGTGAGTTCGAGACCAGCCTGGGCTACAAAAGTGAGCTCAAGGCCAGCCTGAACCACATAGCGAGACCCTGTCTCAAGAAAAACAAAAACAAAAACAAAAACAAACAAACAAACAAACAAAAAATAAACAAAGAGACTACTTGAGCTGTACTGCAAATATAATCCTTGTCATGGACTAACCTACTAAGTAAACATGTTTAAATGTTTTAATCAGCTAAGATTGAAGGTCGAGGCCATCTAAGATTGAATTCAGTAAATACCCCATCTCCTCCACCTAACTGATACCCATCTTCTTGTTGTGCTATGGTATTCTGGATATAGTTTGTAATCACATTATGTGATAATTATCTTTTATATACTTGGTTCCCCCTCTAAACTATAGGGCTTTTCAGGGAAAGAATTATGTCTCCTGCATATTTGAATTCTGAATGTTATGCTTAGTATTTGGCCATTAGTAAATTCTGTAAAGTCTCAGGCTAAGAGAGTAGATTTGGTTGAAATAATACATCATTTTGCTAAAAAAGTTTTCTCTTGCATGAAAATTTCATGACAAGTTGATTCATATTTTTAAAAATTTCTGTAAAATAAATTTATCAAACATTTGACAAGTACCCATATGTTGAAAATATGGCTCTGTCCCCTGGGTATATGGAGATGAGTAAGATGTGCTTCTTCCTTAGAGCAAGCCCCAGAAACTTGTTAGAGTCTATCGTCATTTCTCTCTCTCTCTCTCATGCATTTGGTTGTTACAGGATCTCACTACACAGTGGACTCATACTGATCCTCCTCCTGCTTTCAGCCTTCACAGCACTAGGATTACAGGCATATGTCACTATGCCTGGACTCTGTGGTGGGCTCAGCCTGTCCTGACAGGGGGACTGGCACAGCATGTGGTGCCGGTGGATCCAACTGTAGTCCCTGCACTTGCCTAAGCTTGCCTAAGCAGGCACTTCAGTCTGCTGAGCTATCTTGCCAGTCCACCATTTCTCCATCTTTTCCTCCCATTTTTCTTGTCTGGACACATTTTTACTGAGCCTGGAATTGTAGCAAATGGAATAAATATATATAAAGATTACAACCCAGTACACTCACTGGACAATAGAAGTTCATGCCAGATGTCAGGAGAACACAGAGGTAAGCATGATAGAATTCCAAGGATGGATGTTGGGGATTTTGGTGGAGGTGACTTGTCAATGAGTTAGGGTGAAAAGGTAACCTAGATGCTCCCATTAGTGAAAGGTACTGTGGGGGGAAAAAAGGAGCATGCAAAAAGTCTCAAGAATGTGAAATATCCGGTGTGTTCCAGAAACAATGAGTGCTTTGGTATCCCTGCAGCATAAAGTTCAGTAGAAGGAGAGTGGAGGCAGTGAGAGTTGGTACTAGGGTAACAGGCAGTATTTTAAATGCTAAGATTTGTTTGGGCAACTTTTTAGTTAAGAGAAAGCCCAGTTTCTAGTACAGCTGGAGATATTTATAATCCAAACATGAAGCTGTATGTTGTAATTTTCCGTCCCCTTCCAACCTAGACTTATGCAAGGTTCTGTTGTCACCTAAACATTGTAATGTTTGTGTATAGTGACCTAAAAATGACAAAGAAGATATCCCCTGGAATTCAGTCTTTTGAGGGCTGTAAAATGAGTGCAGAGCACTAAGCAAACAGTTCACAGACTAAACCAGAATTGTAGTGTGTTAACATGATCTTGATAGCTCTAGAAATGATCACAAAAGAATGAAATCAATGCTTTGATTTATGTTGTAAGGAAAATAAATTCTACCATCAGTAGCTGATTATGAAAAATTTAAACTTGGGGAGTGTACTTGCAAACTAAAAATTTTTTTAGTGTTTTATTGTGTTTAAGTGAGAAATGACCACATGCCAAAACCAAATAATCACCTTTAAGTTTTGTAGTGTAAGTAGAGCTCAAAGTTATTTTTTCCTTATCATAATAATTTGGCAGTATTAGAGATTAAACTCAAGGCCCTAGCGCTGAACTACATCTGCAGCCCCTTTTTATTTTTACTGTGATTCAGGGTCTTGCTAAATTTCCCAGGATGGGCTCAAACTTGCAATCCCAGAGTGCTGGGATTATAGGCATATTTCTCTAGTACCAATAAAATTTGTGTTTGCAAAAAATATATTTATTTTCTGCTAAGAACTGAAGCCTATATTGTATTTAGTTAAGTTATTTCCCGCTAATTTTATTTTCATTATGTTTAGATATTCAGTTTGCCTTGGAAATTTCTAGAGTTGTTTACACAAAATGGATTCCTGTATTTCTGCCAAGCTGCTCTCAGTCCAAACTATACTAAGTACCTCCTTTTACCCATCTGTTCTCAAAAATATGCTGGTCTCTTTCCATTTCCTTGTGGAATATACCAACTCAACACCTTTTCCTTGCCCCTCTACACCTTACATTGCAAAACCCACCTCTATGTGAATATTCTTTCCTCCTATGGAACTAATGCACCCTTTTGGGACCTTCCTAGAGCCTTTGATTATTAACCCCATTGCATACTTACATAAATCATGGCACACACTGTAATTAATGCCAGCTACTCTGAGGCAGGAGAATCACAAGTTAAAGACCAACTTGGGCAACTTAGTGAGACTGTGAGAAGGAAGGAAAGAAGGAAGGGAGGAAGAGAGGGAAAGAGAGAAAGGGAAAGGGAAAGGGAGAGAGAAAAGGGGAGACAAAGAGAAAAGGAAAGAAATCCCAGTACTCAGGAAGGCTGAGACAGGAAGATTGCTGAGTTTGAAGCCAACTTGGACTGCATAGTGAGGTGAAGATCAGTCAGCACCACAAACTACAAACCAAGACTCTGAAGAGAGAGAGAGAGAGAGAGAGAGAGAGAGAGAGAGAGAGAGAGAATTGAGGAAAGAGGAGGAGGAAGGGAAGGAGGGAGAAAGAAAGAAAGAAAGAAAGAAAGAAAGAAAGAAAGAAAGAAAGAAAGAAAGAAAGAAAGAAAGAAAGAAGGGGATGTAACTCAGCACTTGCTGAATTCAGTTGGCATTGCCAGTTCTATAAAAAATAGCCTCCCAAAAAAGGATGGAAAAATGGAGGGACTTTTCTCTTTAAAACAACAACAATTTTATTTATTTATGTTATGGCTGGCTCAGCCTGGCCTGGGGTGGGGCTGGTGCAGCATGTGGTGCCAGGGATTGAACTTTTGTCCCTGTGGTTGCCTAAGCAGGTGCTTTAGACTGCTCAGCTATCTCACTAGCCCCTCATTTTGATTATATACTATACCTTATAAATTGTATTTGATGGCATTTACTATGTGTATAACTCAAAGGTAAAGATGATTCAATTTTTATTTTGTAGAGTACTATTGTTTTGTCTGCTTCTTCCCTCTACCCATATTTTATTTTGAGACACCTACATTCTCAGCATTTAGAATCCACCATGAGTGTTTTATTATATTTGCTTAATCATGTCTATACATGCAACCACCTATTAGTTGATGATTCAGTGTTTAAAAATGAAATTCAGTAAGAGACTTTAGTACTACTTTATGCCTATTAACCTATCTACACACACACTACCAACAATAATACCATACAAAACAGCATTGAAAAACACAGAGCAAGAGCCATAACAGTGTTCACCCTGCATATGCTATAAATTTTACAGTTGAAAACAACCTATACATATAATTCAAAAGAAAACATCTAAAAATCTGTATGCAGACTTGTTTAGACGACAAATTGAGGAAGGAAAACTTTAAAGACAACATAAGGAAAGGGGTAAATAATGATACTTCAACTGGATTGGCCATTATTGCAACACTAGAAGTGATTGTTTAAAAACTATGCTAATAACATAGAATAGTTACAGTATGAAAAGGAAAAGAATACAAGAGTTGCATAGATACTGAACACAGCCACTTATGGAATAAACTGCGTGTGGACAACTGTAGAGGAAAATGGATAGTGGAAACAGTTGTTCTGGCATAGTAGAATTAGAGGAAGATTTTTAAATTTTGTGGAGTGATTTTATTTATTTAATTATTATTATTATTATTGTTTGTCTTTTTGAGACAGGGTCTCTCTATGCAGTTCAGGCTGGCCTTGAGCTCACTTTTGTAGCTCAGGCTGGTCTCGAAGTCGCACCGATCCTCTCCTGCCTCAGCCTCCGGAGTGCTGGGATTATAGGCATGCGCCACCACGCCCAGTTGTGGAGTGATTTTATTTTATTTATTTGTTTATTTATTTATTTATTTTTGTCTTTCTGAAACAAGGTCTCTCTATGCAGCTCAGGCTGGCCTTGAGCTCACTTTGGTAGCCCAGGCTGGTCTTGAACTCACACCAATCCTCCTGCCTCAGCCTCCCAAGAGTGCTAGGATTACAGACATGCACCACCACACCCAGCTTGCTATGTGGAGTGATTTTAAATAAGGGTCAAAAGATAGATTTAAGTCTTTCAGGTTGTGAGTTAATTCAGATTATTCTTGTTCTCAGAGTTTTACAGGAAAATTTTGGAATCTGAGGTCCTTTCTCCTTTTTCATATGGGCCAAATTAATTATGCTCAAGCAAAGAAGGTGAACTTAGACTTCTTAGCAATTTGTGAAATAGAGTATTCTCAGAGCATATGATATTAGATTGACTTCCTGGGGGAGCCTGCAGACTGCACTCTCAGAAGAGATTAAGGAAAATACACACACACACACACACACACACACACACACACACACACACGCACACACACACACACACTTTACTGCTTCCCTCCATACCTGAAAACCCCTGATCTACTTTCTACCTCCATTACTTTGTTTAGTTTAGATGCTTCCTTTAATTAGAAATCAAACAAATACGGTTGTTTGCATGTGGCTTCTTTACTTAGTGTAGTACTCCTAGTAATCACACCTGCTGTAGTACATGGCAGTACATCTTTCATTTTAATGATCAAATAATATTCCATTATACAATAATATAACATGCTACATTTTGTTCATTCACTCATCAGTTGATAGACATTTATTTTCTTCCTTTTTCTTTTTGTCTGTAATAAGAGTCAAACTCAGGATCTTGCACTTGTTAGGCAGGCACTGTGCTGCTGGCATTTGATAGACAGTTAGATTGTCTCCATTTTTAGTTATTATGAGTAATACTAGTGTGAACATTTGAAACATGTCCAAATTTTTAAATATATTTTCAGTTCCTTGGATATATACCTAGAAATGAAATTGCTCATTCATATGGTGAATATTTATTTATTTTGAAGAAATGCTAATTTTTATTGCAAAGTTGAACCACCTTAGATCTTCACAATAATGTGTGATGGTTCCTGATGTCTTGTCATCCCTTCAAGTTCTTAACATGGCCTGGGTTCAATCCCTGGTAGAGATAGGGGGGGAGAAGGAGAGAGAGGGGGAGAGGAAATGAGAGGGGAGGGGAAGGGAGGAGAGGGGAGAGGAGGAGAAGGGAGGGGAGGGGAGGAAAGGAGAGAGGAGAGGGGAGG
>PVJA010030641.1:0-25588 GCA_004027025.1 Myocastor coypus
TTTTTTCTAAGCAACATCAACAGGGAGGTGGGTCATGCCCACACACTGTATTCTGTAGAATGATTGTGAGGACAATATGCAATATGTCAACTTTCAAAGAAAAGAAAGGGGAAAAGAAAAAAAAAAAGTAAAGTGGATTTAGAAAGGTTAATGTTAAATTGTTTGATCAATCTTATATACCTATATGTATTAATCTAAACTTATCTGATGATGAAAATATGTAATATAACCATTGTTTGATCAATCTTATATACCTATATGTATTAATCTAAACTTATCTGATGATGAAAATATGTAATATAACCATTGTTAAATTTAAACAATAAAAAAATTAAAAAAAAAAATAAAGCTCTCTGAAGCAAAAAAAAGACTTATCTTTTCATAGCATACCGCTACATATTCTATTCTTTGTTGCACTCTGGTTGAAGCTCTATGACTACTTTTGAACAACAAACTGTAAGCACATGGACATGTATGACTTTCAGAAAAAGGAAATTAAGAGTCAGCTTGGTACCCCTATGAATCATCCTTTTGTGCAGTGCAAGACATACGACATTATTGATTGTGTTACCAGAAAAAATACCACTTCCTTATCAAAATTTTAGAAATGCTATGTATTACACCTTAGCCAATTTACTGTTTATGGGCAGTTCTATTACCTTTTGATCTTTAAGTATCGAAAGTGTCCTGCACTATTGAAGGGTTCCAATAAGAATTTATCAATAATACTATTTATTCTTTTTCTTCTATATTTCCAGAGGTGTAATATTCCAATTTAACTTTCAAATTGTAGTAAATATTATTGATATTTTGAAGAATACTTTATCTTCTCATCTGGGAATGTAGATAAAACACTACAGAAAAATAACTGCCTGCAGAAAATTTTGAGGATCAAGTATATTAGACTACTTAATATTTTGCTAACTTGTAAACCTCTATATGTAACATTTATTCAAAATGAAAATGTTATGCATTTGTATCAGGAGCTCAGAAAACACAAATATCAAAACATCAGACACAGATCTTACCACATCTACAAGACTAATTATAAATGAAAGCCTGGGAAAAATTAACCAGAAGAAATATCATTGGACTCACAGACTGGATAAAGATGTGAGTGATGATAGATTCAATATGATCTAAGAAACATAGAAGAATATTTTAAACTAGTGTAAGGAAGCTTGAATTATATAGGTGATAAATTTGGAAATTCAAGCCAGTAGCTGAAATAAAGGCGTTTAAAATAAATTATGGAATCCAAACCACAAAGGAAATACTTCAAACAATTAACAATTAGGATCTCATCTTATTGAACACTTTCTGTACGTCAAAAGAAGTCACCAATAGAGTGAAAAGAAAACCCACAAACTGGGAAAACATCTTAAGTCACTTAAACAAGGACTTCTATCTAGAATATATAAAGAACTAAAAATGCTCAGGGCCCCCAAATCCAAAAAGCCAATTCAAAAGAGGGCCTCTGAGAAGAATACACACTTCTCAGAGGAACAAATACAAATGGTAAAGTATACATGAAAAGAACAAAAAAAAAATTCAGCCGTGCTGCTCATTCAAGAAATTAAACCCAAGCCGGGTGTGGTGGCGCACGTCTATAATACCAGCACTGGGAGGCTGAGACAGGAGGATCGGTGTGAGTTCGAGACCAGCTTGGGCTACAAAAGTGAGCTCAAGGACAGCCTGAACTGCATAGTGAGACCTGGTCTCAAAAAGACAAAAAAAAAAAAAAAAAAAGAAATTAAACCCACACTGAGATTCCATCTTACACAAGAAAGAAATCACCCCATAAAAAAATCAAATAATAAGGCCAGAGAGATAGGTGAGCAGACTAAAGCTTAGGCAAGTGCAGGGACCGTGGTTAGTACCCCAGCACCACATGCCCCACCAGCCCTGCCCGCAGCGTGAGCTGAGTCCAGTCGTAGTGTCACAGGCCTGCAATCCTAGTACTGGGGAGGCTGAAAGCAGGACGATCTCCAGGAGTCCAAGCTGCATAGTGAGACCCTGCAGCAATCAAATACATCGAAAAAGAAAGAAGGAAGAAAGGAAGAAAAAATGGAAGGAAGGAAGGAAGGAAGGAAGGAAGGAAGGAAGGAAGGAAGGAAGGAAGGGAGGGAGGGAGGGAGGGAGGGAGGAAAGGAGGGAGGGAAGAAGAAAGGAAGAAAGAAAGAGAGGAGAGAAAGAAAGAAAGAAAGAAAGAAAGAAAGAAAGAAAGAAAGAAAGAAAGAACGAACTCAAGTAACAACAAACACCAGAGAGGCTGTGGAGAAAACGTTGGTGTCAGTGTAGTAAAGTGGTACAACTTCCAAGGAAAACAGTATGGAGTCTCGACAAAAAAAAAAAGAAATTGGAATTAGAAGTCCTGTTCAACCCAACTAGTCGCCTTCTGGGTATTTTTCTAAAAGAACTGAGAATATCATACCACAATGAAATATGTGTACCCATGTTTATAACTGCGCAATTTGGCTAACTAAATCTTGGAAACAACCTGAATGCTATCAACTGACAAATTGATTAAAAGATGTCATATTTTTATTCAATGGAGTACTATTAGCTATAAAGAAAGATAAACTTGAGGGTTTTATAGGTAAATGGATGCAGCTAGAAGCTAGACTCACAAGTGAATTAAATCAGGCTCAAATATATAAATATAGTACTTTGATTTTGAGAACTTGAAAGCGTAAATAAAATCTGCAATACACAATAGATATAGTAAAAGGGAAAGAAACTGAAAATAAGAACCAATTAAAGTGAGAGAAAGAAAAGATGGTGAAAAATCATTTAAATATATATACAACACAGCTAAAATTATTGTACTACTAATTTCTTTTTTTCTTTTCTTGTTTCAGAACTTTTGTTTGTTTATTTATTTTTATGGCCGGCTCAGCCTGCCCTGAAGGCAGGGCTGGAGCAGCATGTGGTGCCGGGGATCGAACCACTGTCCCTGCAGCCGCCCAAGCTTTCCTAAGCAGGCGCTTTAGACCACTGAGCCATCCTGCCGGGCCCCATGTACTACTAATTTCTATCAGCTTTTTAAAGATACAAGTTAATGCTTAAAATTTCACTTTGACCAATATTACATGGTTATATCTGCAATCTGAGCAATTATGTTGAAGACAGCAATGTACAATATAGCAACCACTGCTGAATACCTATCATCTTATTTTTTTTTAATTGTGACATCTTATATATTATTTTTCTTTTTTAGAGAAACTACTTTCATTTTTTTATTTCTTTTTCAGTTACATACTTTAAATAGGGATATGTTTCGTTATTCAGACATTCAGGCAATTTTGACTTCATTAGTGTTGTCAGAAAAGAAACATAACAATGCAAAAAATATTGTTGACCTACCATGAACATACCTGCAATATCTATTATGTTTCTGTTCTTTTTCAAATATTTTTTTAAAAAACACACATTAGGCATGTAAAGCTTCTCAAAAAATGAAATAAAATAAATTATGATAAAATTGCCCCGTTTTTAAACAGAGAAGAATCAACTTTGTTATCTATGTTTGCCTATATTGGCTCATAAAGCTGTACTTCTCTATGTAATTTGATTGAACCATATTTGAATGTGTGTATTGGAGGTGATATTTGAATTATTTGAATGCTTCTCATTAAAGATTTGTAAGTAGTGCTTTAGTATTTTGAACACATGAAATCCAGCCCAAAATCAGGTCTACGTCAGGTTAGTGCTTTAACTGAAAGCTACGACTATAGCTCATAGAGCTAGTAGTGTTACGAGACTGCATATGTAGAATAGTTGCCACTTTTCATATAGTACAGTTAAGTAAGGTAAAGGTAGAAAATATTTAGGCTAAAATTTCACAACTAAGGGCTGGCCAGATAGCTTATCAGATTAAAGCACTTGCTTAGGCAGATGCAGGGGCCGGATGTTCGATCCCAGCCCTGCCATTCCGGCCCTGTTCCCAGGATGTGCTGAGACCATGATTGAGACTGGACATGGTGGTACATGCCTATACTCCCACCTCTTGGGAGGCTCAAAACAGAAAGATCACTATAAGTCTTCTCTGTGTAATGAGACCCTTTAGACCCTGTACTAAATACATTTTTAAATGCACAATAAAATACATCATAGATTCATAAAACATGGTACTTGACATGCATTTTATCTCTAGTTATTCCTTGAATATATCCTTATCATCTGAATTGAGTTTAACAATTGCTTCCCTAACACTACAAAATGTTGCTTTTTATTACCTGTCAAACATATAAAATATCAGTAAGTGAAAACTAAAACTTAAGTGTATAGAAGTTTAAAGTCACACAATCAAAACTGTGGTTCATTCATTAGACTGTTCCTTACAGAGCAAATCTTAAGGCTGTTAATGTAGCTCGAACCACCTGGTATGATCATCTATGCCATTAGTTTCTAACCTTTATTTATAATTTTATTACATTTAATAAGAAATAACGAGACAGTTTCAAAACATGTTAGTAGGACAATCACAATAATTAATACAATGCATATTGTTGTCTTCATAGTAGTGGTTCAGAGTACAAGGTGCAGACATGATAACTCTTCTAAACACTATGGTGAAAAATCATTTAAATATATATATACAACACAGCTAAAATGATTGTACTACTAATTTTTTTTTCTTTTCTTGTTTCAGAACTTTTGTTTGTTTGTTTATTTATTTTTATGGCCGGCTCAGCCTGCCCTAAGGGCAGGGCTGGCGCAGCATGTGCTGGTACAAATATTGGTACAAATATTTCTCCTCACTGAGCTAAGAAAAAATAGTTGTATGCATAATCCAATATTCCATAATAGTAGTGGGTTATCAGAACTGACATTCTTGGAAGCTGTTGATTCAAACCTTTTACAGCTCAGCATACTTATCTGGCTTTACATTTTATGCATCATAGTTAAACTTTTCTACTAGATGGTTAAGGCCAAGTTATAGCAAGATCTATATAATAAAACATGTAACTTTTGTATCTGACAAATTCTGTTAAATCTCCAGGATTTACTTTGCAACCATGTACAGCATTTTGTAGAACTTTTATCAGTGTCAGCCGTCTGGATGGGTCATAGCCACTGCCTGATCAATTCGCTCTCTGTGAAAGCCTGAGAGAATGTTTTCTGTCTAGGTGACTCTCCTTAGGCCCACTATGCATCGTTGATCCCTTTCCTCTGTGGTCCCATAATCTCCTTGAACAGAAAATTTGGTACACTAGTGAGTTATAGGATGTAACAGTACAAGTTCTTTTATGTCCTAAGTCCTTACTGACCTTGAAGGGCTGGGGCCAAAATTTAAAACATTTAATAAAATACTTTTTGCATTCTCACATTTCTATCTGGTCACCCTGTAGCACAATTCTTTATTATTCTTTTATATTATTTATTTTCTTAGATTCCCAGGATTTCAAGAAGACAACATAAATATTTAATCTTAATTATGATTGATATGTCTCAGAAACAATGTCTTATATTTACTGTCACCTACAAGGCAATTTTCATTATTAGGGTCAGGAAAATATTTATTTAACACAAAAGTAAGTTATAAATTCGATTTCTTGAAGACCATTCTAAGAAATAAAGGAGCAGTGAATATAGTAATGCTCATCAAGGTATGACTGCAAGTTTGAATCACCAGAATCAGGCTATCCAACAAGATGGGATCATAAAACATAATATTATACAGCCATTAAAAATAATATCCCTGAAGTCTCATAGATAATTTAAGGAAACCAGTTCCAGAGATCCACATCTGTACTCCTAGCTACTTGGGAGCCTGAGGTAAAAAGATCATATGTTCAAGGCGAGTCCAAGTAATATAGCAAGATATTGTCTTTCAAAAGCTAAGATTAAAACAGAAGTAGGGTTATTACTCAATGGTAGAGCACTTGTCTAACATTCATGAGCCCCCGCCCGTGTTTCAGCTCCAGTTATACATACATATATGTCCATGTATATATAGTGTATTGTTATTCGTCATATATTGCTATTTAACATATATTGTTGAATTACCAAAAGGATCGGATTTCACATCAATATTATCCCATTTAGAAAGTCTAAATAATATATATATTATTATATAATAATAATATATTAGCATCATAATATGGGAAATCTAAGAGTAAGCTTTCATTCCTTTTCCCTTATTGCTAAATTACCTAAAACTTTCTCATCAAACAGAAAATCAAAAGCATATAATATGCACATGGACACAGAGTTTTACATATTTCTCCAGGACTTAAACACTCTACAAGTGAGTTCCACCATTTCTTAAGTAAGAGGAATCAACTCATCCTGTAATACTTAACCATTATTTAATACACAAAATAAAATTCTCTTGTAATACTCAAAGATTCAGCCAGGTCAGAAAATAAAAATTTCTTAAAAACCTGACACTAACATTAAAATATGTCTAGTCTACAAAAATGTGTTCAAGTGCTGACGCTTTAGTTATAGTGGCTCAGTTAGTTCCTGTTAGTTCACATCCTCTTTGGGCTTGCTGTTTAGTCAAATTTATCTTAGTTTTTTAAGCTCTCTGTACAAATGCTGCTAATTGCAGTGCCGTTTGTTAACACCAGGATAGGATGGTAATGACATAAGGCCTCACCAAGATAATCAGCTCTTAGCATGGGATCTTTTCTCAGATCTAATGTAGTTTAGTTCACTTATATAGGGAGTTAAATTTTGTTGACTGGCCTTTCTTTAAAGCAAACAAGGCAACTTCATGGTTTAAAGTTTTGCTTTGCTGCTTTCTATCTTCACCTTTATTTTATAAAAGAAATTATGCTTTTACATGAAAAGAAAATTAGGGGCCAAGGAGATAGCTCCATGGCACAAGTGCCTGCCTGGCAAGTGCAAGGTCATGAGTTTGAAACCTGGAAAAGAAGAAAAGAAAATTAAGTGAAGACAATATGCAATGTATTATTATAATTAATAATTGTAACCATCCTACTTACCTGTTTTGAAACTGTTATTTCTCATTGTTGTTTTTTTCATGAAAATTAATAAAATGTTTAAAAAATTAAATTCCTGTTCTCAAAATAAAATATTTAAGTCCCAAAAAATAATCTATGAATCACACACTAAAACATATGTGGCATGTTGTGATGTTAGTCATGATTTTCAGTGTGGCTAAGTTAAGACACGTCTAGCACATCAGTGGAGCACATTTCTGGATTCCTCCGAGTAGGTCGTGCATCTTGGTGGCTTTATGGGTTCTTGGTCCTTCACAGATGATGTTTCCCAGCATCAGTGGAGCTTGGTGACTCCATGCTTTCCACTACGATGTCCTTGCCTTGTAGCTGGCTGATTATGAACTAAATATTCTGAAACCATGAGCCGAGTTTATCCTATTCTCCCTGAAGTGTGGGAGTCAAGCATTGTGTCCCATCAGCCAGATAAATACAAACATCATCCTGTGATAATATGCTCATCAAATAAAGCTTATCCAAGGATTGCTATGAAAAGCCTTCTCTTCTAGGAAGCATTATTTTTATTACTGAAGTAAAGATTTAATTATTATAAAATGAGTCCAAGCACACAGACATATTTGTTCTCTCAGAATCGACATACCAAAGAACAACAAAGTAATTGATTATATAATCCATTTAACACTCTTCTGAAAGCTAAAAACAGTGTCAGAGAGCTACCTTTCTTAAGATTCTGTTCATCATTACAGACCCGGAGGACTCTGAATGCTCACTGTATAACCCATCTGAAGTCAACTCAGGTGTTTCTGTTGGCCCCAGAATAACCCTGATTTTGCTGGACTCCTGTAGTGTATAAATCATAATCCCAAGCAAACCCTACTTTGTTACAGATGAATATGAATATATGAAAAACTAACGAATGTGGTAGTTAATTTTTCCCTGAGTATTAGTACAGAAACATTTTTTACCTCTACAGTGCAAAGAACACCAAATAATCATAACTATTAAGATCTCATTTCTAAATGGCACTTATACAGCAGCAAAATCTGCTCATCATGAACTGAGAGAATGCATTCTTCATTTCTCTTATTATTTCCAAAGCCAGGTCGGTCATCCAGGATAACTTTCTAACCAAGCGCTAACTTATTTATCATAGCCTGAAGTTGGTAAAATGAGTACTAATCACTCACTTTTGTTTCAAAATCATTGCATAGTAATTTAAAGGCAATGAAAGTTTTAACAAGAGACAAAGATAAACTTAAAGTGAAAGCAGATCCCTTGCAGACATTTCATTTTAGCTAATGGTTTATAGGTAGTCCAAAGGGACAGGTCAACATTAATAATCATGTTTTCTTCATAGTTTTTTAATCCAAATTCAAAGGTAGTGCCTTCTATTATGAATTTTTTATCAGATAAGAATAAATGCAACATTTTATTTGGATTACACCACACAGAGAAAGGAGAAAGTGGTGAAAAGCCAATAAATCTTAAAGAGTTAATTATTTATACAGGTAAAATTTACTTTCTATGCTGTGACTTGTTTTACTGGTGTATTGCAGTTCAATTTAGATTAAGAACCAGAAAAATTATTGTTTCCCGAAGAGAAGTATCATAAATAAGTACAACACAGAATTATTTGCATGTGCTCCAAAATGTTTGTAAATATTCAGAATAAAGTGAGAAATCTATTACTGATATTCTTTATTTTGATTTCCTGAACCACAATTAACACCCAAATTTCGTTGTGCAGATAAGCCACTTATCTAAAAAGGTGGCACCAGTGAAAGTGCTGGAATGGTAATCGCCCCATCCTTGCTCAGGTATCTGTGGGCTCTCTATTTCCGTCTATTTTTCCCACAAAACTGTACAATACATCTCCTTCTGCTACCAAACAATGTGACAATCTTGCTACAGTGGTCCTATTACAATCTGAACTATGAATATTTTGTTATTGCTTCTTGCAATAGTGAAGTTAAAATGCCTGCTACCCTATCAGAAATTAAGGAAATTTTAAATGAAAATTTTGTTCTCTGGCACAAAATGCTTTACAAGTATTTGTTGAATTAAATGGATGGATGGATGGATGGATGGATGGATAGATGGATGGATGGATGGATGGATGGGTGGGTGGATGGATGGGTGGATGGATGGATGGATGGATGAATGGAGTTCGGTGGGCCCTAAAATTTCAGCTGTCAACCCCACCTCCCTTAGAGAAGTCCCAAGAGATGCAGCTCTCTTTCTATTTGTCTTGACCACAGGAAAAGTATCAAAACTATGTTGGGCAGTTGCAAAACAAAATCAGTCAGAAGAATACCCCCATTGTTGAGTGTTCTCTAGGATAGAAAAGATATTTTTTTTAAATTTCTGGTCAGATTGGGACTCTCAACCCCATACAGAATTTATTTTATCTGTGGCTCTTACTCATTCTGTAAACTGACCTAGGAAAACTTATACTGCAAATCCCAATTTACATTATCAGTTGATTATCTTCTAGAGTTTTAAGATATTATCATTTGATAAATTCTAGATAGGTCTGAGCCTCTGAAATGGATTCAAAATATATGGACTTTTAGATGTTCATAAATATCCTATTTATTTATTTATTTATTTATATCAAGATCAAGTACCTTCTATGTACCAGGGAATGTTCTAAGAATTTATAAATTGGACCTGGGAGATAGCTTAGTGGACTAAGTGCTTCCCTGGAAAGCACAAAGTCCTGAGTTCAATCACTGGTGCTGAAAAAAAAAAAAAAAAAAAAAAAGAATTTATAACTTAATCACACAAAGGTCTTTATCTTTACTGAGCTTACATTTTTGTCAAGGTAAATGGGTGAACATTAAACAAAGAATTAATTGTACTTTCAAGGTGAAGCAGTTACTATGCAGATAGTGAAATAACTATCCAAAGAAGACATTGTCAATAAATGGTAGATTTGAGAATCAAATCCCATATTCTGCAGCTCCGAAGCCTGTGTTTATCATCATTTGGTTATACTACCTCCTCTTAGAATTGAGGTCTAATGTTGCCAAATATCAGTGTCTAAATTTGACAGTGCTAGGCATAGTGGAATGTAATTTGGTACACGGCAGACACTCTCAGCCTGCAGTCACCCCCTTGGCTGCCAAGTGAGCCCAGCTTCCCACTGTCTTTTCATCTGCAGCCCATAACTTCAACTGAGATCAGGACTGCACAGCCATCCGCACCACACACTGTCTGCTGCTCCAGTTCTCCCCTCCCCTCCCAGCGCGTGGACGACGGCGCTTTCTGTGGCCCCACTGCTTATACAGGAAGTTGTATGCGTCTCGGTCCAGTGAGTTGGGAGGGTTTCCTTTTGGGAGAGAAAACTCAGTTTCTAGTTCATGGTCATTTGGAATTCTTTTTTCCTTCTTATATGAAGCCTGGAAACTTTCAAGACTGTGGTAGCTCCTTGGTGATAATGCCGTAAGTAATGACAATGAACAGAATCTGTCTGCTGATCCGTTACAGACAAAGAATATATGTGAGGACAAAGTGAGGTGATTTTTCTTTCCCTGGAACACAAAACATTCCTAATGTCTTCCTTAATTATAATCACATGTCAGTAAAGTCTAAGGAGTAACAATTCAATATCTGCTAGTGTGTATATTAGCAAGCAAAGGGAAAATAGATGTAAGGAGCTCTGAAAACATATGGTAAACATACATCCTAAAAGTACTTGTGAGCAAAGAAAACAATAATACACAAACAAAAAATGGCAATTATTCTCTGCTTTAAGCACAGAATTTAACACTATGTGAAACTATATATATATATATATATATATATATATATATATGTATGTATAAAATACAGTGCCAGGTAGCTGGAGTCTTATAGCTTCTTGGGAGACAGATGCTGGGAAATCACTGAACCTCAGGAATTCAAAAGAAGTCTGGGCAACACAGTGTACCCTATGCTAATAATAATAAGAATAAGAAGAATAAAAGTCAATGCACATTTGTTGTCAACAATTCTCTCTCTAATTAAAAAGTAAGCACTAAGAAGACAAGATATTTGTCTATCACTTCCCTAAATGCTAAAATCTTTGAACAAAATTGAAAAGCTGATAGTCAAGGCTGAAAGGACTTCTTCAATATATAAACTAGAGGAAAAAAAGGCCACAAGAACACAAGATAACACCTGCGTCTGCATCTTCCAAATGAAAAGTGAAAAAGGAACAAATGTGGTCTCATTGCTTTCCATCACAGGAAAGATCCTCACCACAGCAATGCTTATTACAGCAGATTCTGAAGCACAGAATCACACTGTAAGTTTCAGAATTTATACAGTATGTTATATCTACAAAACAGAGCCAAAAGACTGCAAGGCGTATGCCTTACATGGATGGAAAAATCCAGGAAAAATAAAGAAAAGAAAGTTTCCATTTCAAGGATTCTTAAATTAAAATTATTTTTCTGTTTTTTTTCATGCATTTATTAATTGTCATGTTTTGAAGTAAGTTGCTCTTACACATGCTAATTTTTATATAAGAATCTTGACTGACAGACATATATTAGCATGCCTTTGATGGCACTGAGTTCATACATTTCCCTTATTACAACCTGGCATGGCAGCACATTTCTATCATCCCAGCTATTTGGGAGGCTGCAACAGAAGGATTTAATTTTGAGGCCAACATGGGCAAACTAAGGAGACCCTGTCTCAAAATAACCAAAAAACTAGAACAGAGGGATGAGATGTAGCTCAATGCAAGGTAACAGGTTGGATTCCACTAGTGCATGCATGCACGCATGCACACACACACACATACATCACATCACATCACAAACACACCACATTATTCCAAATAGAAGAGACTTACATAATAGTTCCTGATTTATAAAAAAACAAGCTCTATAACCATAAATTAAAATGATTGGAAAGGCTGAGAAGATAGCCTGGTGGTCTAAGCACCTTCCAGGAAAGCACTAGGACATGAGCTCAATCCCCTGTACCACATGCCATGCAGGCTTCAGAAGACACGCCATGCTGGCCCCTGAAACCAGGTGTAGTGGCACACCCCCTGTAATCCCAGTACTGGAGAGGCTGAGACAGGAGGATCACTACAAGTCTGAGTTGTACAGTGAGACCCTGCACCAAATAAAGAAATAAATTAAATAATTAAATAACACTTTTTTAAATTACAAATAAAATGACTGTACCAATAATATCCTAATTTTAAGACTTGTATAAACTAATCATGTATATCAACAATCTGTTGGTGCCATCCAAATTTCTTGAACTTCATTCAATCATCATCTCATCAATGTATGCTGGCCATGATTATTCTGACAAAAAAGACATCAATAATAAAATACACACTAGCTTTGTTCAATTGTAGAGGGGAGAATTTGTGAAATTACAGAAATTCTGGAATCTACCCAAATTTATTCCTAATACCACAGTCCACTTGGATTGAGTTGATGTTTTTCTATACCACTTTTTTAACTAAAGTTCAGGTATAGACTTTGAAAAATAAATATCTTCTCCTGTACGTTTTTCCAAATAGCAAGAAAAAAAATGAGTGCACGAATCAAAGTTAATTCAGAGAAACATCTCATAGGCTTACTTGTCCATAAAACTGACAATTCACAAAAAAAGTAATCCATGTACTTGGAATCACTAAATCTCATCTTCTGGACATATAATGTAGTAGCTATTTTCATACTCTATAAATATATCTTGGCTAAGTGATAGGTCATACTCTGCAGAGAAAGTGTTTGCTAAAATTAAATATTAAATATTCTCCCTGCAAATAGATGTCAACATTTAGTTTATTACACCTGGGCAGAATATTAGCTTGATGATGTTGTCTCCTTTGTAGCTATCTATGCCAGGTATTCTCACTCATTAATGCACCTATGGACATACTCCCAATCTGAAGCCATTCCCTATATCTTTTCTGTATTAGTCCCAGTCACAATAATGCCTAGCTCAGCTTACATACTGTACATCTTGGGGAGGCTCTTTGAATGTCTCTATATTATCTTAATTCGCACAATTCTGGGAGTGTTATTTCCTTTAAACTGATGAGCAAACCAAAGCTTAGAGTGTTTGTAACCTGTTAAAACTTAGCACATTGTTAAATAATGTGTGGAGATGCTAACTCAGGTAGATCTGGCTCCAAAGTTTATGCTCTTCCTAACACACCACACATTTTAAAATCACTTGTTCCTACATCAGAATTTATCTTCCCTTTTCAAGACAGTGGCTACTACCCACCCAACAGTGAGTCTCCACACAACAGACCAGTGATAGGATGCACACTTTCGCATCAGGTTTCTTCCCCTAATTGGATAGACTTCTTCCTCCCTGACTATGCAAACATTACTCTCCCCTTAAAAGCATTTTCTGCACGTAGTCTCACTTCCCCACCAGCACTTTTCTCTCTGAATTGCACAATTCGGTTTCTGTGAGCATAAATTCATTCGGGATATGTTCGTTTTTGTGTTGTGTTCTAATTAGATTATCATGTCCATTCCAGAAACATTATAAATTCTTGTATTTTAGTTTTTCCTGAATGGCACATTTCTCTTTCTCCGTGTTTATAGGTCATAAGTCTAATATAAATGCCTCACTACTATTGCAAATAATTTCACTTGATTATTATGTAATAAACTAAGTGGCAACATCATGTAGGAAAAATTGCAGATGCCCAGGAATCAAGAGAATTTTGATATTCTGTGTTGTAAACTAGCTGTGGCATTTGGGACAAATAATATAGCATCATTAGATCTCACATTCTACTCTTGGAAAAAATGGATTCAGACCAGGTGATACATCAGCATAACATCTATCTTTACTTGTTCTAAACCATGTTTCTGAAAAGGGAAATTATGACCATAACGTAGAATTTTGCTGCCATAGTTTTCACAAATATTTACACAGATCACACATATTTTTTTCTGCCCAGAAACACTTGCCCCTTCTTTGTCTTTCACTCCACTCATCAGGTCTAGCAGATGCAAAGTATAAAATATGGATAGTAACAGAAAGCTCTTTCCAAATGATAGTCAGTTTCCCAAAGCAAAATTGCACACACCCACTGTAATGTATTTAATGCATATATTTCTATAAATGTGATCTATTAGCAAAAATTTCTTTTCTGAAGCTCAGACTACCACCTGCACATAATACTGTAGAAGGAAAATTATGTGTCTGCATATACAATTTGGTTCAATGTCAACTTCATCTCTTCAACCATCCTGTCTTTTCTTATATTGTTGCTTTTATTTAGCATTCACTTAAGTTTATCACATGACCTGGAAGTGGGACATGGATTCAAAATCACTAAGTGGAGACTTTATGTGGAGTCTTAATCTAGGAAATAAGTATACTTATTCATGTGGCCAGGAAATCTGAAAATTAAACAGCACAAACAATAACTGTGAGATAACAGTACCAATAGCATATAGCATTCATTGCAAACTACTTTTTATTTCACACTATTTTTAAATTCAGCACTTCATTAACTTATACATTCAGACGATCATGAAGTCACTGAACATCTACCACAAATCAGACAGAAGCCAAGTACTGCTTAATCTCATTTCTGTCATATTAAATGAAGTACATTGAACTATTTTGTTCTGAGAACATTCTATATAAAGAGTAGCCAAAAAAGTTAAATATGAAAAGAGAACCAAAAAAAAAAAAAAAAAAAAAAAAAAAAAAAAAAAAAAAAAAAAAAAAAAAAAAAAAAAAAAAAAAAAAAAAAAAAAAAAAAAAAAAGAAAGAAACTTACACTTAACTTAAAGAAAAATGTCCCTGAAAAGTTGAAGGAAAACCAAAAAATATAAAAATGTGGCTTTTGTCTTAGAAGAAAAGGACTCTGATAAAAAGGACAAGGTGGTGGCCTCAGGAGTGAGTAGAAAGCACTCTGTGTTCCTGTGTTCCTGTCCCTTATCTGAAAGCAACAACCATAGCTATTCATTTAGCTGTATTTTATTTAAAAGGCAAAGTGTACATTTTCCCATACAGTAGAACTATTTACATTATATCAAAGAGTAACCACGTTCACCTCACCAAATTTACTTTTGTCCTGTACTATTATCTATGTTCTACCCCCTGGGGGCACTTCTTGGTACTAGTACAGTTCCGCACTATAAATTATTCAATTATTGACAGGCTCTCTACTGAAAAGTCATTACCTTTCTTGACAGACTCACTGAACTTATATTTTTTTCTTTTTTCTTCTTTCTTTTTTCTATTTTTTTTTTTTATTTTAAAGAAAAAAAAACAACAATAAAACAGTTTCAAAACCAGTTAATGGGAAAATTGTAATAATCAATACAGTGTGTATTGTTGTCTACATAGTAGTTTTTAAGAGTTCATGATATAGGCATAACATCTTCAAACAATATTAGCACAAATCCTTCTTTTCAATGAACTTAACTATCATATATATATATATATATATATATATACATATATATATTCACACACATATATACATATATATATATAATATATATATATATATATATATATATATATATATATAGTCACACACACACATACACGTATATATTTCCCCCATTATTCCTCTCCACTTTCCCCCATCACAGGTTTGTCCTTTTTTTTTTTTTTTTTCAGCCTGACATTTTGTCTTCAGTGTTAAGCAATGTTTTAGATCTTGGATCTTGCTAACCCTAGGCTGAAAATATATACATTTCATTATAAAAGTTATAGTTTTGGGGCCTGGGGAGATAGCTCAGAGGCACAAGTGCCTGCTGGGCAAGTGCAAGGTCGTGAGTTCGAACCTTGGTCCCACAAAAAAAAGAAAAAAAAAAGTTATAGTTTTGTCCAAGCAAAGTTTCATGTGCTACCATTGCTATGATGTTTATTCTTCTGGTCTAACAAGATCTCTTAGTAAATAAATACCTACAAATGACTTGAATAGCATAGCTGGATCTTAGAAGGAAAATAAATGACTAAATACATAACTAAGAACTTGGACTACATTATAAATGTATTTATTTATTTTTCTCAGATTACCTGAGGTACAACTGTTGGTTTTATCTTTCCCTAATTGAATATAACAAAGCTAGTGGTAGTTCGCTTATCTGCAAGCCTCAAAATATCAAACACTCCACAGGTTCATCACATAATACAGCCAATTTCCTTTTCACAAGCACTCTCTGGAACACAGGATATTTTGTTTCATAGAAGAAGAAAAAATTCAGAGATGTTCAGTGGCTTCCAGCTATTAATGTGGAATGAGGACTGCAGCATGATACTCAAAGCAAACCTGTGCTGGCCCCTACACACTCTGGATATCTCTCTCTGTCTCTGTCTCTGTCTCTGTCTCTGTCTCTCTGCTTGTCTCTCTGTCTCTGTCTCTGTGTGTTTGTCTCTCTCTCTCTTTCTGATTTAATTTTAGTTTCTTTTGAAGAGCAAAAACAAATAGGCTAATATACAATAATACATGTTACAGATTTTTCAAAACAAAAATAATTAACAGTGGTTGTCATACTATATGTTTTTAATGTCAAATCTGTTGCTCAGATTAGCAGATAGTTACGCAAAATAGGACAAATAATTGAATATTAATGCTTGTTTTTAAGAAATCTTAATTTTTTTCTTGCTTTTTAAAAAATTGCTTTTAAAGCTAATATAATAATTGATAAGAAATTAGAAACAGTACACATTTAGAAGACCAAGGTGAAAGTTATTCAACCATGGGTTTTGTATTACGCAACGCCATCCTTAACATAGTTGCTCAGATTGCAGATATCAGCATACAGAGTTAGCCAATGTGAAAATTCTAAATATCAATTGCTATTTTCAAAAAACTGATGGAAATTGTGAGTACAACCGTCTCTGCTATCCTGTGTATATAAGTGAATGATTTCCCCTCTTCCTTTCCCCCGTCTTTTCACCTTGCTCTCATCTTCGTTGTTCAGAACCATAAATCTGGATCTTTGCTTCATTTACTTGCAGCACAAGAAACCAAGACTAAATGGCAGATTCACATTAGTCAGTTCATCTAATAACAAAGGAAGATTCTGATCCAAAATGCACTAGCAATATGTTCCTTTGTTCATTCAAGGAACTACTGAGCCAATATAAAATTTTACCACTGATAGCCAAAATCTTAGAGGTGAATGAAATCAACACCAATGATACTCACTGTCCATACATAAGAGAGATAAAAACATTAGAAAAGTAGTGTGCGTTCCTAATAAGGACTGTGTTATGGGACACGGTAATGTTTATTATTATTTGTTTTAAGTTTAGCTAGCATCCAAACAGCAGGGAGCTAATAATTTATGATTGGTTCCCCTCTCCAGGATTCTGATTATCTGAAGTCTAGTTCTTTAAGGAAGTGGTGGCAGATCTACAGCAAATGCACTGTAGCCAAATATTTCTATCATTGACAGCTTTCAATCATTCACCATCACTGTTTTAGGGACAAGTGGATGTTTAAAAAGAGGGACCATCCTGTCAAATTATGTAAATAATTCAAAACTTCCTCTTATGCATCCCTCCCTGTTCTTTGTCAGTCACCCAACAATTTTCAAAAAATAACTAAGGGAAATGTTTTCGGTGGGCTTTGGAAGATATTTTTAGCTAAGCTGGTGAAGATTAAAATACAAGTATGCGAGTGTCTGCCATTTAGAGAAATCACCTGCTCACACAGTCCTGTGGAGAAGGGGAATGTTGTAATGTGTGTCATTCTGTGCACCATGTGGACTGCATTAAGTCAGGTTATTGCAGGTCATGCCACGTGACACAGCTGAGTCACATGTAATCACCAGCAATACAATTCTCCTCAATGCAACATAAATTTAAACAGGAGTAGGCTTTCTCCCCTCAAAAAGAGGCAACAGCTGGTATAGATAACAAAATGCCCACACTACCCCACACTGAGAAGGGTTTGTGCCTTGACATGATCTGAATTATATGTAGGTAGTTCAGTACATCTATATTTAGGGGCATCTCTAAATATGAACAATTCTGCATAGAATACATTCTCTAAGTGGCGCAAACCTCGTGTCTTTTTAATAGTCTATTTTTTCAGTTTTCTCACTAGTGAATAAGATGCATTTTAAAATATAGCCTTAAAATAAGACCGTTGAGACAGTTTCTGGCTCAGATAGCTTCTGAGCCAGTAGGCCTAATATTTTATAACCTTTTTTTAGACTGAAGATAAAATAGTCTGCAAGTCAAGTTCAGGAAGAAAGACGGCAATGCTGCACAGTGATAAAACAAGAAACAGGAGAAAGTTGAGAGATGTGTGAGGAGACCAACAGGCAATTTCCAGGAAAAGTGAGTACACGTGGCATCCGCAGAAAACACCACAGTGCATTTGCAAGAAAGTTAGGGTTTCCCTTTCTCCTTGGAATAGGACGTGGCATTGTAACTTGAATGTGATTTTGATGCCACTTTTGGCATTCAGATTTAACTTATCATGACAGCTTCGTGATAATTCCTGGTTGGGAAGAGTACAGATCTCTTCAGATAACTCCACCCAGCACAAAATCACTCCCAACTTAATAGTGCCATGCCAACCAAGCTACCCTCACATATCTATCCCTGCACAACTATAGCTGACCAACTGCTTACTTACACATCTCTTTTAAGCACAGGTGTCCTATGGTACAAGCATGGGAATATTACTGTTATTTCTTTTTTATACTCATTAATAGATATTATTTTGTTTCATTAATCTCAATATTTGATATTACAAGGATAAGTTTAGAACATCACTAATGCAAGTTTCAAGCTTCAGAAACTATTTTTGGACTATCAGAAGGATATTCTAACAACTCAATCAGTAGGCCATAGTCAATGAGGGTGTCTCATAACTAACACTTAATTGTTTAGTGTATACAAAACAAATACCTGCTAACCAATGTAATCTACAAGAAATTTATAGCTAAAACAAAAAGTTCTTTCAAATTCATATAGCTGCTATGCAGTAGAACAAAACTTCAGTCCCATCTTCCAACTAAATACCTTTCCTTTCAAATGGCTAGTGTTGGTGCTCACCTTACCCACATTTTGGAGTTTTCTTTCAATCCTAAAATTAACCCTGTTTTGCCTAAGACTTATATTTGGTCTTTGTGGTCCATAAGCGAGCAGATCATATCTCCACAAGTACAACCAAGAACTTCATAAGTTATCTTTGACCTTCACAAGTTATGTCTTTAACATTCTTGTATTTATACTTGACACAAAATAGGCACACAGTATCTGAAGAATTTAAGCATTTTTTCATCCACATCTAAACCACTGTTAGATTATCTCCCCCCCATCCACCTCTGACAATATTACAGAACCTGTTGGATTTGCTAGAAATAAAATGAACCTTACTAAGGACCTTAATTTCAAGTCCAGCTTTGACTGTTTTAGTTATCTGACACTAAATTCAATTATTTAATGTTTTGATTTCCTCATGTATAAAACTGGGGTATATAAGAACAATTTCACACAGAAAAAAAATGTATTATATTATATTCCTTTAGGTCTTTTTGTGTTGTATATAAGGCAACACAATTTAACTGACAGATTTCTAGGAATCTGCTGTGGATACAGCAGTGTGTTCCTGGACATAAGTGTCATTCCTTCTGGCACAGGACCCCGCTCAGAGATCAGGCATTTCTTAGGGATGGATAAACAGTGGTGAGCAGGATAGATTCATTTTCTTCTCTCTCAGTACTAAGATTGAATAGAAAGTCAAATGTTATTTCTGATCCTAATGTTATTTAAAAACTTTCATTATTAAAATATATCTACAATTTCCATTTCAACAAGCTTCCAAGAGTCCATTGAATGCTCCACCAGATCTGTGACCTAATAATTGCAATTTTTTCTAAAGTAACAAGAATAAAAATTATGCTTGACACCAGAAATATAGTTGCCCACACATTTCTGAAATATTACTAGTCATGAGCAGAGCATTTTGGAATGACAATGACTGTCATAAAATCAAGCAAATATTTGCAGTGTGAAAGTGTTGTGTTCAAAGTTTCCCTGAATAGATGCAGTACTGCAATTTCAGCCTTAATTTAACAATAGGAGCAATTAGATCAATGTGGGCAATCCGCCTTAGGCCATCTCCATTATATTATTTGAGATAAGATGAAAATAAAAAATCACTTTGACATTTACATGATGATGTGTATTATAATTCTAAATATCTGGGAAATTTTAACTTTCAATCCTATAAGATTACACCATCATATACAGAATTCATCATAATAGATATGACATTTATACCAATGCCTTCCATTTTTTAAAAATATTTCCAGGTTAAAGCACAACTCCATTTTGTAGGGTTATACTTTCATTCATTTTTATTTTTCATGAAGTGTTATAAACTGTTTAATGTTAACAATTTCATGCCAACAAATTAACAGGAAAGTTTAAAAAATCGAAAGTTTTTGTAAGAAAGGAAGGAGTTGCTAGGATCGAATGCTAATAATTTTCCAGCTGGCAAATGATGTATCATGCTAGGCAATAGAGTAGCTGAAACCCTTCCACAGTAAATCCTCAAGGATCCATCATCCATAGTTATGCTTCCCATGCCTCCTTGCCTTTTTAAAAGGCCAGGCAAGTATAGATGAGGCACATATTTCTCCTGCCGGTTCCGGCTCAAGCAGACGGTTTACTAATCTGTAGCCTGGTAAACCTTTCACTGCACTGAGTACCATGATGTTAGCACATCTCTAATCATTATTTGATAACAAAAATTTTCAAGCATTGCATCCCTAGTAACAAGAACATTGTATCTTAGCAACCAGCCTTGATATTCCAACAATTTCATTAAAGCGTAACACCTCTTAGCAGGTGGGTGAATGTGGATGTTGACAAACATTTATAACATGATCAGCCATTGTGTTTGCCAACACTATAATCAGCATGACAAATGTATGAATTTGTTTACAACTTCCTAGATAGCCTATCTAGGTAGGTAAACTGTATTTTAAGCTGGCTAGGAGATCCACGTATCATATCCTTGTTGGAAATGTGGATTTTCTCCAGAAACCCATTGATTCAAGAGATTGCCAAGCTACTTTTGATAGAGACACTATTATTTCCATTGTGGTTCAGTCTTCAAATAGTACAGTTGAACTTAAATGCCTCAGAGAAAAATCTGAGATGAAACTTTAGCTCCAATGAGATCCATAAGGATCACATTACAAGGTCGACTTTTTTCCTTCTCCAGATGGACAAAGCTAGTTAATACATGTGTTATGCCTGCTTATTTATTTCATCAATGATTTAAAGGAAAACAAATTAATAAATTCTCATTTCTAAAAAGAAGATATTACAGCTAGTAGTTTACTTTAAAATTATAATATATTATTTGCATAAATATTTAAGAAATTTTTGCTCCATCACCACCATCATGATCTGCTCCAAATAGGAATAACTTTTCCTCATGTGGGACTTAACATTCTACTGCACAGAGATTTTAATGTTTCCCAGTAAATCATCAGGAACATATATGCATATTACATATAGCTATAAATTTAATGTCCACTAACCTGACTCTCTTTAAATCCTAAAATCCTTTCAATCTATAAAGTACTACAAAAACATGTCTCTTTCTTTAATTATATAACAGCTCCTGATACGACTATAAGTTCCCAGACCTGTGATTGTTCAAGTGTTACCAAGAACAAAAGTTCACTAAGGCATGCACTGGCAAATAGGTAGAAGATAAACAAGAACTCTTATGCTCTCTGAAGTTTGAACCTTGAACCTGCAGCACTCAGTTACAATGAGGCCTTAAAGCTCCTCATCCCTGAACAAGCTATTAATCTACCTGAAATAGGTGAACTTCAGTGAAGCATTATCAAATAGGTAACAAGTTTCCTTTCAAATTAAAACCAGTCATGATGAAAAACAAGTTTGTTGACCCGGCTTGTTCACCATGAACCATGACACGTCAGTTAATAACTACCACCTGGGCAACTGCAAGCTTCAACCACTAGCACGGCTGCTATAGACAGATTCAGAGAAAAACATGCAGAGCACAGCTCAACATACCGGCAGCCTTTCTATTTGTGTTAGTGGAAAGTTAGAAGGGTGGAAGAAGAAAAAACAGAGACAAAAAAAGAAGAATCTTCAAGAAAAAAGACACAAATCTTCAGAGGTTGTAATCAGAAAGGAGCATGATCTGAGGTCTATCTTCAAATAAATACAACGAAGTCTCTGTATTCCTGTGGATGACATCGGGAGGGTGGGTACACACAGCCACAGAAGGAGAGAAGGGGTTAGTCTTCACCAGGCCCACTAGGTTCACTGAGGTACCTTCCAATTTAGTCATTACTTCTGGTTTCAAGAAGCTTTCCATTACCTATTCCTTGTATAGTGACCATGCACCCAAAAACTCTTATCGTTTGATGAAAATAATTCTGTTTCTGAGGTGGAATGGAGAGACACAGGCACAGACTAAAGCAAAGCTGCAGGCTGGGATCAGAGCTTCCGCTGTGCTTGAGACTTTAAATCTCCTTTACCATGCACTAAAATCCTGCCACTTTTGCATTACCTTCATATAGTTCTGATCTAACTTTTCTTTAAAAATCAGCCATTTCTTGTGAGAATTTTATACTTTGTTTGCCAAGTGAAGTTTGCAGGAGCTGGTATGTTCGTACCTGTGTCAGAGTGTGAGAGAGACAGAGAGTATGAGAATGGGCATAAGCAAAAGCATGTGTTTAGTTTTCTAATTTAAAAAGTCACTGAGGGAGGAGCTGGTGAAATAGTGGGCTGAGGAGATAGCTCAAAAGAATAAGCACTTGCCTGGCAAGTGCAAGGTCCTGAGTCCCACCCTCCCCCCATCCTGCCAAAAATATAAACAAATTAATAAATTAATAAATAAATAAAAAGTCATCAACAGCCAGTCAGATAGCTCAGTGGATTAAAGCACCTGCTCAGGCAGATACAGAGGCTGGGGTTCGATCACTAGCATGCTGTACCAGCCCCGTCCCGTGGTGCACTGAGACAGGCAATTGAGCCTGGGCATGGTGGCATGTACCTATAATCCTAGCACTTGGGAGGCTGAAAACAGAAGAATCATTATGAATCTGATCTGTGTAGTGAGACACTGTAGACCCTGCACTAAATACATAAAAAAGTCATCAGATAATTCAATCTCTTAATATATGAATGAGAACTATTTTTTAAATTTGTAGTCATTATAATAACAGGTTTATAAAATATAGTCTAACTTAGCTCTTGCAACTTTTCCAAATGTAAGAAGGATTTCTTCTATACTACTTCACCTTCTGAACAGTACTGTTCATCATGGGTTATATTCCATCTCAACCAAAAAACATGGATAAGTTACAACCTCATTTCCCAGTAATGCCAACCAGGGAAGACTTTTGGGGCTGCCTTTCTTTGCTTGTGCTTGACAGTTAAGGAAAGACTATTGCTCCCTTAGAGATTCGTATTTGATGAATGATGCCACCAGCACCTGGCCCCAATGTCAAGACCAAACCTCAGAATTTTTGTATCAACAACAGGCAATGTATATTCAAAGGCCAGAATTCATCTAACACGACTATAAATATAGCTGTCACTCTATTATTCAGAGCCACAGTTTCTGCGTGTGTGTGTGTGTGTGTGTGTGTGTGTGTGTGTGTGTGTTTCCTTTACTGGACTATGAACTAAATCCAGGGCCAGACACACATACTCTACCACTGAACTGCACACTCAGCCCTCACAGTAATATTTTAGATAAAGGAAATCTATACTACTAGTGATGTTGAAACTTGGGAGCTGGTAGGGTGATAAACATCTCTAATTTAGCATTTTGGAGGCTGAAGCAGGTGGAACCTAAATTGAGTCCAAGCAGGCAAATTACTGACTTGGCAAGATAATGCTTCAAAATGAAATAAAATAATAATTTTAAAGGGCTGGAGATACAAGCTCTGTGTGAAAGCTATACCCTAGAACCTTTTTTTAAAAAGCTTAAATAAAGCACAAATAATAAAACGGGTAAAAACAAGCTCACCAATGAATCCAGTCACCAGTAAAACTACGGCCGCCATGGTTTTTCCCAAATCACCTTTCCAGTAAGCCCGTCAAGGCTTACATATTGTGATAATTAAACATTTCACTGAGTTCACAGTGCTTAGTATTTGTGTAGCACCTTTACTCTGCAGGTACCAAGGTGCAGGATAAATATTAACTCATAGATGCCATCGTCTTTGTAAACATGTTGAGCTTGGATACTTCAATTTTGAGTTATAATTCTCCTTGATTCCATTGTTTTTTCTATTACAGGACAAGAGCAAGATTTGCATTTCACAAAAATTTCAATATAAATAAAAAAGTAAAACATTCATGAAACTCAAGCTGCCAAGCCCCTCTTTCTCACTGATAACTCATTCTCCTTAGGAAGAAAAAAATTAAATGAGAATTGCATTCACATAATTTATCTGAGAGATTCAACAAAAAAAGCATTATTCTTTAAAAAAAAAAACAAACAAAAAAAAAACTTCTAGGTAATTCATCCAACCCAGCACCCAGGCCCAGCATATGAGTGACACTACTCAGTGTCCACCAGAAACTCACTGGATCCAAAACCAGGTCCAGCATGTGAGTGGAACTTCATACATCAGACATGCTGGGTGTGGAACCCTACAGCAGAACTCCCTACAGAGAGGCTGGAGGTAAGACCCACCCAGCTGATCCAGGAGCAGAACATGTTGCCAGAGAGGCACAACAGGTTCACCTCCAAGAGCTGCAGCAGGAAGAAGTGGAGCATAGCAGCCAGACCCAAGCCACACCCACCTGGACAAGTTTGAACTTGGCAGATCCAGACCTGGGGCTAAGGTCAAAACTCTAAACCAAAAGTCAGAAGACAGTGCTGGGCTGGGGAGACAGCTCTGATAAACAAGTACCTGCCTAGCAAGTGCAAGGTCATGAATTTGAGCCCTGGTTCCACTGGAGGGAAAAAAAAAAGACAGTGCTATATAAAATTTCAAAGAGAAGGAGCAAAATGCGGTCTCAGGTTCCAAACCCACCTGGAACAAATACTGAAGACAATAGCACAGAAAAAATTGGAAATTGCATACCCGAAGTCTCTGAAATAATAGTGCCTGAAGTAAAAAACAAACAACTGCAGAAAGGTATAGGGGAAATCAGATCAGAAATAATTTCTAAAAAAAAGAAATGATGACTATAATGAAAGAACTACTAAGTGCTTCTAAAGAAGACACTGATATAAGCTAGAGGAAAAAAAAAAAAAAAAAAAAAAAGATGAAATCCTTGAATGAGCAGTACAGGAAAGAAATAAAATGCATGAAGCAGATTCAAAGTGCTATACAGAAAATTAAAACCTCAATCACAAGCTAGCAAAACTGAATGAAAGTGAAAATAGACTTTCAGACCTTGAAGAAACCATTGCAGCTAGTGAAAAGGCAAGAAAAGATCTCTTAAAAACAACTAGGATGTGGGCTGCGGCAATAGCTCAGTAGAATAAGCACTTTCCAGGCAAACACAAGGATCTGAGTTCAATCCCCAGTTCAAAAAGAAAAGAAAAGAAAAACTAGGATGCATGGAAGAATAATTTAGTATCTTCAAGACAATGCAAAGATGAACAACACGAGACTACTAGGTACCAATGAGAAAGAATGAGTCAATACAAATGAGATAAAAAGAATATGGAGACCGGA